>CAUYLG010044939.1:0-36631 GCA_963573385.1 Cacajao melanocephalus | reverse complement strand
AATGAAAGATGGGGAAAACAGTGAGATTAGCCCAATCATTGCCCCAGCTCATTGCATTAAGAGAGTTTCCAGACCACAATACAAGGAAGGGGAACATAAATGGAGGCTGGAAGACCCCCCAAGTCAAGAAGGAAGTGAGAGACTGGGTGTGGTGGCTCACGCCTGTAATCCTAGCACTTTGGGAGGCGGAGGCAGGCAGATAACATGAGGTCGAGAGTTAGGGACCAGCCTGACCAACATAGAGAAACCCCATCTTTAAAAACACGAAATTAGTCAGGCATGCTAGAGCATGCCTGTAATCCCAGCTACTGAGGAGGCTGAGGCAGTATAATTGCTTGAACCCGGGAGGTGGAGGTTGTGGTGAGCCAAGATTGTGCCATTGCACTCCAGCCTGGGCAACAAGAGTGAAACTCCGTCTCAAAAGAAAAAAAAAAAAAAGGTGGGGTGCAGTGGCTCACGCCTGTAATCCCAGCACTTTGGGAGGCCGAGGCGGGTGGATCACCTGAGGTCAGGAGTTTGAGACCAGCCTGACCAACATAGCAAAATCTCATTTCTTCTAAAAATACAAAAATTAGCCAGGCATGGTGGCGGGTGCCTGTAATCCCAAGCTACCTGGGAGGTTGAGGCTGGATAATCACTGGAACCTGGGAAGCAGAGGCTGCAGTAAGCCAAGAGCACACCACTGCACTCCAGCCTGGGCAACAGAGCAAGACTCCATCTTAAAAAAAAAAAAAAAAAAAAGAAAGAAAAGGAAAAAAAAGAAGACAAGTGAGAGTCCAGAGAGAAAAAGTCAGCTATGATCCAAAGGGCAAAGTAACAGGAGGAGAGAGCTGCACAGATAGAAATCTGCAGAGTCCCAAAAGATTATTCAGCAGAGTACCGGTTGGCATGTATGTATGAGGAAACTACCTAAGACTGGGGAAAGAACCATGGAAACGATTAGAGGGGAGAGTGCCAGGTGTTCAGCAGGAGCAGGAAGGATATCTGGTCCAACGAAACACTATAAAAACTCAGTGATTCATGTATTAAGTGAAATACTCAGTACTTAATAGTGCAGAATAATTACTCCTGCTACTCTAGTCTTGCATAACAAGTCTAGAAACAATCCCCCCTCCAAAGGATTAAATTATTTCTAAGTAATTTAACTGTGTCCCAGGACAAAGCTCGAAGATGTTTACAGAAACACAAAAATATCTAGCACCACCAAACAAGATAAAATTCACAATGTCTGGCCCCCCCCAGACAAAGATTATTAGGCATGCAAAGAAACAGGAAAATGTGACCCATAATGAGAAGAAAAATCAAACACAAGAACTTGAAGCAAACTATACTAAGGTACATCATAATGAAATTGTTCAAAACAAATAGAGAAACTTAAAAGCACTAGAGAAAGAATGCGAAAGACATGCTACAGAGGAACACAGGTAAGAATGGCAACATATTTCTCATCAAAAACAATGTAAACAAGAAAATGTAGCAATATCTTTAAAGTACTGGGGAAGAAATTACAACCAAAATTTCTTTACCCAGCAAAAATATTTTTCAAAATCAAAGGCAAAATAAAGATTTCTCAGACATTCAAATACTAGACCAATTCATCACTAGCAGCCCCACACTACAGAAAATAATAAAGGAATTTCCTCTGGCAGAAGTAAAATTACAGATGGAGATACAGATCTACACAAAGGAATAAAGAATAGCTGCAGGGTAACTTCTTGGGTAATACATAAGACTTTTCCTTATTATTTAAATCCCTTTAAAAAATAAGTAAATGTTTAAACAAAAATAAGAATAGTATTTTGTGGTACTTATAATACATGCATAAACCCTTCTATATCTATATCTACATCTGAAATAAATGAAAACTAACTAACACACTTTTATGAATTCATGAGTCAAAGAAGAAATAAAGAAATGAGAGAAATTGGAAAGTATTTTGAATTAAATAAAAATGATACACAGCTTATCACAAGTTGTGGGATGCAGCTAAAGCAATACTTAGAGGGAATTTATAGTTTGAAATCCTTATTTAGAAAAGAATTTGTTGAATCAACAACCTAGAATCCCATCTTTTAAAAAGTCAGCAAAATTACTGCAAAAGAAACCCAAATGAAACAGAAGAATGGAAATTATAAAAATCAGAGCAAAGACCAATAAAATAGTCAATTAAAAAATATAAGAAATCAATGAAGCCCAGAGCAGGTTCTTTGATAAGTTAAATTTGTAAACCATTAGCCAAATTGATTAGAAAAAAAGACACAAGTTACCAATATTAAAAATGAGACAGGCGACATACTACAAATATGTCAGGCAAATAGTAAAGGATACTAAATGAATATTATGAATAATTTCATGCCAATAAATTAGACAAATTAAATGAAATAGACAAATTATCTGGAAAATGCAAACTATAAATGCTTACTCAGGAAGAAATAGGTAACTATCAATAGTAACTATCAATAATAGTGACTATGATTAGTTACTATTATACTATTATTAGTTACTATTATTGATAATAGATAGCAGAATAGCTCTCTATATATTAAATAAATTGAATTTTCAGTTTAAAACCTTCTGAAAAAGGAAGTTCTTTACATTGAAAACTATAAAACATTGCTGAGAGAAGTTCAAGAAAATCTAAATAAATGGAGAGACATATTATATTAATGTGTCAGAAGATTTACTACTTTTGAGAATAATTCTTTCGAAATTGATATATAGATTCAAACAATCCCAATAAAAATCTCAGCAGGACTTTTTTTTCTTCCTTTTCTTTTTTTTTTTTTTCTTGTTTTTTTTAGATGGCGTCTTGCTCTGTTGCCCAAACTGGAATACAGTGGCACGATCTTGGCTCACTGCAACCTCTGCCGCCCAGGTTCAAGCAATTCTCCTGTCTCAGCCTCCCAAGTAGCTGGGACTACAGGCGTATGCCACCACACCTGGCTAATTTTTGTATTTTAGTAGAGACAGGGTTTCACCATGTTGGTCAGGCTGGTCTCAAACTCCTGACCTGAGGTGATCCACCCGTCTCAGCCTCCCAAAGTGCTGGGATTACAGGTGTAAGCCACTGTGCCCAGCCACTCAACAGGATTTTTTAAAGAAATTTACAAGTTCATTCCAAAAATTCACATAGAAGTACAAAAGAATTAGTACTACCTGATCTCATGACTCATTATAAAGATATATTAAACAGGATCATATGGTATTGGCATTAAGAAAGAAAATTAATTAACACAACAGAAAAAACAGTCCAACAGTAGAGCAACAGATATTTAGAAAACTGATTTTTCACAAAGATGCAAAGGTAATTCAGTCAAAAAAGATAGTCCTTTCAATAATTGATATTGAAATAAGCAAATACCTACATTTTCAAAAACAAATTTTGATTTATACATAACACCAAATACATAAATTAACTGAAAGTGAATCACACACCTAAATGTAAAACCAAAAATATGAAACTTCTAAAAAAAAAAAAAAGGAGAAAATATTTGTGAACTTGGGTTAGGCAAAAAGTGGTTGCATATCACATCTAAAGCATAATCCAACTTATCATGTGTTAATTTTTAAAATCAAATAAATACTCGAGTCGTTTAGATTTTGTATTTCCTGATCTCTGCAAAAGGGTCTCTACATATGGGCCACAGCAAAATGTCTTTGAAATATGCTTTCTCTCCCATCTATTTACACAGTCTGTTTGTAAACCTGTCTCACACTTCATTTTTAAATCCCTCTATCTGGTGCTAAAGGGGATTGGCGAATGAGGCACTTCCCACAGTCTCATCTCCTCATTCATTCTTTAATATTGACAATAGCCATGCCCAATGTCAGATGCAGTCTCGAGTTCTTCGCTATCAAGTTTGCTAGCCTCCCATGCTTTCCAGATGGAGATCTGGAGCAGGCTACTCTCCCCAGCCTTCCCTTTCCCCTGTATCCTGAGTCTGCACAAGTTCAAAAGAATCCTTCTGGTGAGGCAGGACCTGCAGTGGGTGTCGGGGAACAGCAGGCTAAGCCAGCATCCCCTTCAGACAGCATGGGGATAGAGGGATTTAGAAATCCACCTTAACATGGAATGTCTGCATTCAAGTGAGTCCTTCCAACAGCCAAGCAGCAAAGCTGTAGGCCTGAAACAGTCATGCTGCTGCCACTGCCCAAAACACCTCTAGAATTTTTTTTAAGTATCCTCCAAGCTAGTATGTACTGCACACGGACTCCAGTAATAGCCATGAAGATCCTAGCCACATACATGTATACATAAATACATATACAAATTCATTTCAGCTTTGCAACAAATCTATGAGGAAAATATTTGTTTAAGCCCCATTAGATAGGTAAGAAAAATAAGACATGATGAGGTTTGTGCTGCTAGTTAATCCCCATGGGATAGGTGAGAAAAATAAATTTGATGAGGTTTGTGCTGCTATTTTAAGTGATGAAAACTTGGCTTTGAACCCAGGCAATGCAGCTCCAGAACCCTAGGGTCTCCACTCTGTCACCTAGGATTGAGTGCAGTGACACTGCACACAGTGTACACTCTACAGTGACATCACTGCTCACTGTAATCTTGAATTCATGGGCTCAAGCCATCCTCCCACCTCAGCCTCCTGAGTAGCTGGGATGGTAGGCACACACCACTGCCCCCAGCTAATTTTAAAACATTTTCTCTAGTGACAGGGTCTTGCTATGTTGCCCAGACTGGTTTCAAACTCCTGGCCTTCAGTGATCGTCCTGCCTCTGCCGCCCAAAGCTGTGGAATTACAAGCATGGGCCACCATGCCCATCCCAGAACCCACACTCTTAATCATTGCAGCCTATGTGTATATTCAATGTCCTTATTTTATATAAATTATTGGGTTTTTCAATCCCAAATTACATTAATTACTTGTTTCTGACTGAATTTTAGCCTTTTCTAAAGAGTAATCTATTCTCAGTGAAAAATTACCAACATAGAATAAATTCAAAAGAATTTGCGGCAAGCTCTGGAAGTGCTCCCAAAGAAGTTTCACAACTGCTAGAGTAATGGTAGCCTTCTAGAACTATGTATTCTACCGAAGTACCCTGGATTGTATTATTGACTCTGGTATGTTAGATAAAAATAATTCAGCCGGGCGCGGTGGCTCACACCTCTAATCCCAGCACTTTGGGAGGCCGAGGTGAGTGGATCACCTGAGGTCAGGAGTTCGAGACCAGCCTGACCAACATGATGAAACCCCGTGTCTACTAAAAATACAAAAATTAGCTGGGCGTGGTGGCACACTTCTGTAATCCCAGCTACTTAGGAGGCTGAGGCAAGAGAATCGCTTGAACCTGGGAGGCGGAGGTTGCAGTGAGCCAAGGGCATGCCACTGCACTCTAGCCTGGGTAAAAGAGTGAGACTCCATCTCACAATAATAATAATAGTTCACCACATTCCTTTATAGTCATACCTCAAGACAAGCAGGCACATATATGGCAGGTGAAGGGTGCATCTTCCAAGACCCTATACCCTCTTCCTTCCCTGGGGTACTCAGTGAGATGTGAATCAAATTCCCAAATGCTCCTCCCTGCCTCAGACATGCATGATGAACAACTCACCATCTAGTTTGCCCCAAAGTAAGAGTATTTCTTTCTTCTTTTTTTTTTTTTTTTGAGACCGAATCTCACTGTTGCCAAGCTAGAGTGCAGTGCTGCATTCTTGGCTCACTGCAACCTTCACCTCCTGGGTTCAAGCAATTCTCCTGCCTCAGCCTCCCAAGTAGCTGGGATTGCAGGCGCCTGCCAGCACACCCATCTAATTTTTGTATTTTCAGTAGAGATGGGGTTTCACCATGTTGGCCAGGCTGGTCTCAAACTCTGGACCTCAAGTGATCCACCCGCCTCTGCCTCCCAAAGTGCCGGGATTACAGGCATGAGCCACCGTGCCCAGATAGTAAGAGTATTTCTACCCAATGTCTTTGGTGCCCTCCAAGCACTGGGGTGGAAGTCAGGGGATAAGCAAAATGTTGCTCAGCTATCAGCACCTTCTCACTCCTCCAGGCTAGAGTTATGCCCTCCCTGAGGCTTCACTCACTTCTCTCCCTTGTTTCCAGATGAAACAACACCTTTCAGATCCACGGAAACTCTACAGAGACCCTCACTCTGGGACTCAAGGGTGGCTGGGACCAGGCTGGACATGGCAGTGGAAGCAAGCTGGGGGAATGGGGAGAGAGGGTGGGAGCCAGTAGACCTGGGACCCCAGAGAAAAAAGCATGAGTTCCCTGGGAAGTTGTTAAAACATAAGGATTTCTGCAACCCCACCTCAGGCATCGTGAGGTCCAAGCATCAGAATTATTAAAAGCTCTCCAAGGTGATTTTCCTAGGCAGTCAGAGTTAAGGAGCTTCCCTAGGTCAGGGGTCAGCAGAGCTTTTCCATAAACAGCTGGACATAAAACATTTTAAGCCTTGCAGGCCACATATAGTCCCTATCACTATTTCTTTTTTTCCTTGTCCTCTTCCTCATCCTCTTCTTTCCTCTTGTTCTCCTCCTCCTCCCCATCTTCCTTCTTGTTCTCCTTTTCTCCTTCCCCTTCTTCCTCTTTCACAAGCTTTTTAAAGTATCACAATCTATTCTTATCTCATGGGCAGTACAAAAGCAGGCAGAGTTTGCCAACCTCACCCTCAGTCAACAATTCTCTGGCATTAGTCTTTGGGCCAGAGATGTGCAGACTCGGTGGCGAGCAGGTAAACAGGCTCTCAAATGCCCTGATTTGTAGCATTTGCTGATATCATGGTGTAAATACTCCCACTGTGCTCCATTTCAAACTACCAATGCGTTGTCATTGTACACAGAGTTGGGAGAAGATACTCATAAACGGCTCTCGCCAGCCAGTGCCAGCTGCCTCCAGTACGTCACTGTATTGGAATTACCTGGGAAGCTGGTTAACAAAACATCCCTGGAAATTCTGGTGCTGCCACGTGTGGGAAACACTGTCCTCAGTTGCATGAGGAAACAATAAATGGATGTAATCATTCAACAAACGTTTGTACAAGGCACTGGGCTAAACTTTGGGGATCCAAAGGTGTGTGACACATGTCACCAACCTCAAGGAGGTCATAGTCTAAAGGAGGAGACTTTACAAACAAACAGACATTTACAGGATAAAGAGACGGTGATAAATGAGCTCAGGCACTATGGCAGCCAGAGGGAGCAGCACTTGCCCTGGGCTTGTGGTCAGGGAAAGATTTGTTTAGGAAAATGATCCATAACTTAGAAATAAGAAAAACAAAATGATTATGTGACCTATCGTTGCAGTGTAATGGTGCTGTTTGGCTCACTGCAGCCTCCACCTCCCAGGTTCAAGCGATTCCCCTGTAGCTGGAATTACAGGTACCCACCACCACGCCTGGCTAATTTTCATATTTTTAGTAGAGACGGGGCTTCACCATGTTGGTCAGGCTGTTCTCAAACTCCTGACCTCAGGTGATTCGCCCACCTCTGCCTCCCAAAGCAGTGGGGTTACAGGTGTGAGCCACCACGCCGGTTTCACCATGTTGTCCAGGCTGGTCTTGAACGCCTCACCTCAGGTGATCTGCTTACCTTCGCCTCCAAAGTTCTGGGATTACAGGCATGATTCACCACTCCTAGCAAGCATTTTCTAAAAATCCCACCTGAGGGTCATCTATCTTATAGGCAATGTACCTTTATTTGATATATTCTTAGTAAGGGCCTAGATATATAAAAAAAAGTTAACTTGTATAAAATTGATAAAGGACTTTTTTTTCTGTCCAAGAAAGAAGTGTAAAGATAAAAACTGACACTGAGACTTCCTCACTGCAGTATCATTGCATTCTTTATCTACTACGGCTAGAAAAGAAAAAATTAAGCAAAAATAACAAAATCTCCCTGCCTGGCTCAGGTCATCTACATCACAAAACCTTGGCCATTTCCCACAAACCTAGGCTCTTTAACAAAATTGTCTTTTCCCTGATTTTTGCTATGCTGATATCTGAATATTTGCTGTGACCTTTGGGATTATGAGAATGATATGAGAAATACGACGTTTTTCACCATGAAAATGTTCGTGTACACTTTACAAGTGGTCATTTTGTTGTTGTTTTTTTCTTTAAATTCTCATTGTGTTTTGTATTTGGCAAGCCAGCCCTTCTGAAAAGCGCGACTCATTGACGCTGTTGAAAGATAAAAGTTTTCTTTCATTTCCTAAATTTCACCATCACTGAGTCTTTGAGATAACTCCAAAGGTTACTTTTTATTGCCTGGTTAGGTATTAACCAGTTTTACACCGAATTTTGCAGTCTTATTTCAACAGTCTTTTTTCCCTTCACTGTATAAATCCCAGTTCCTCGTACCTTCAATGAACTAGTTTGTTGTTTTTTTCTGCTAATTCTCTCATGTATCAGTCAGCCTCAGCTGTGTAACAAAGTACTCCAAAATTGAGTGGCTTAAAACAAGAAGCCTTTCTTTGTTGATGATTTTGTGTGCTGGGAAGTTCTTCTGGTTGGGGTGGCTAATGTCTGCTGGGTTGCTTACACATCTATAATTAGCTGGCAGGACACCTGGAAACTCGATGATGTAAAATGCCCTCACCTACAGAAGGGACAACTAGTCCCTGTGTCTCTCACCATCTGGCAGGCAGGCCTGTGATTTTTATGTGCTACTTGCTGGGTTCCAAGAATAAGAGCAAGAGTAAGCAACAACATGTAAGTACTTTGAGTGTCGGCCCATATTTTATTTGTCACGTCCCATGAGTCAAAGCAAGTCACATGGGCAAGCAGAGTGGGAAGTTGTAGACACAGGGAGGTGTGGATAAACTGAAGACCATTACCGTAGCAGCTCACCACACCTCACTCGTGAGTTGAATAAAAGTCTGGCATGTGCTAACAGAATGCTTTGAGAATCGTGCATTTCCAGGATGAAGAGATGACCAAAAGGAACCCTGTAAAAAGAAAGGAGTGGGAAAAATGAAGGGATGGTGAAGGGAAGGGTGCTCCGAGCAGCAGGAATGGCAAGTGAAAGTCCTAGAAATGGGGTGGGCCACACCTGCTCCATAAAGCTGCTCACTATGGCTGGAACAAAAAGAAAAGTAAATACGCCTTGATTTAAAACTTTGGTTTTATTCAGATTCGCTTTTATTTAAACACAAAGAAATAGGCTCTCTCTGGCCAGATTGTTGCAATATGAAACTTAAAAGGTTGTGAGATCAAGACCGGCCTGCCTTAAAGAAGGAAGATCTGGTCTTTGGTGATTTTGAGTCAGGTCTAAGGGGCCATGATGGTCTATAATGAAAGAACAAAGCCAGGTGTGATCATGCGTGCCTGTATTCTCAGCTACTAGGGAGGCTGAAGCAGGAGGACTTCTTGAGTTCAGGAGTTCGTGGTTGCAGTGAACTGTGATTGCACTACTGCATTCCAGCCTGGGTGACAGAGTAAGACCCTGTGTCAAGAAAAAGAAAGAAAGAAAAGAAAGGAAGGAAGGAAGGAAAGAAAAAGAAAGAAGAAAGAAAGAAAAAGAAAGAAAGATGGAAGGAAGGAAGGAAGGAAGGAACACGAAGGAGAGAGGTAGAAAGACTTGCCTCTGGAGAAAGGAAGAATTTCTCAGAAATGGAAAAGGAAACTCTAGAAAGAAGGGAAGAGAGAAAGGCAGGTGTTAGCAGAATGGATTGACAGAGTTGGGTGAAGATCCCACAGAATTTGCTGAAGAAGGGGAAGGGAATGCAGCTGGGAAGAAGTGTGGGGAGAGGCAAAGATGGCAGTCAAGGGTCTTGTTTTAGAGTCCAGAAACCGCATGGGCTCCTGTCTATACTGGGTCACCACAAAACTCTTCCTCCCACTAGAGCCCATGAGGACTTCACTCTTATAGCATCTGGCATCCAGCAATTTGCCCAGTGGCCTCCTTCCTTGGTTTCTGAGTACCTCACCTGGAAACCCCACTCTCTATATTCCCATAAAGCTGCAAGAAAGGATAGCTGGGGACCTGGCCTGCTTGTGTGACCATAGAGTGAGAGAAGTCCCCTCCCTCTAATCCTTTTCTCTAAGACCTGAGGGAGTGAAGATAAGATGGCATTGAGTCAGCTAAAGTGCCCCAAGCTCCCTGCCATAGAAGATTTGCTATGAGAACATGAACCACCTCAGACATCCAGTCTCATCCCCAGAGGCAATCGTTGTGCATCCTTCCATGTGCATCCTTCCAAAAAGTTTGTTTGTATTTATACCAGCTGACCCATAACATCCGCAATTGTGTATTTCAGATGTGTTTTCAAACAGCTAGAAAAAGAGAAAAACAAAAAACAAAAAAAATGACCTAGACTCTTAGAAGAAAACTGGGTAGCAGTCCCTGGGTTGGTTCTATGAAAATATCGAGTTATTTTATGCACAATAACTTGTACCCAGGGGCGAGTTTCAAAGGCAGGCGGAATGAATGATTTGGCTTAGTTGCCAAAGTCACGCTTCCCTAATTGCAGAAAGAAAACATGTCAGTCAGCTTTTACAATTACCCTCCTTGACATCTACATCCCCTTTTCCTGATCACAGAAAGGAAAGAAAGCTAAAGTAGTTTGCAAAGAATGGGCCCCTGGGAGCAGAAAATGAGATTCTCTCCTTAAAAGCAAGGGGGAGGGAGGAGCAGAGAAAGCCAGATTGACAGAAAGAGCAGCTGAAGAGCAAATTAAGTCTGCAGAGGAGCCAGATAGGCCTCCTCCCTGGTTCACTGCCAGCAAGCAAAGCTTTTTGATGTTGCTCTGGAATCTGAGTGAGCAGGCCCCACTTCAGGCCCAAGAAAAGTTTTTATTACAAAGGCCGGAAGAATCGAGAGATGAGGAGCATAGGAAAGGATCTTGGGCAGAATGAAAACCACCATCTGACTGCCCAGAGATAGTGTGCGAAAGGATTTAAACTCTCACCTTCATACCTAAATGGCTATTGTAGTAAATTATTTATTTTTATTTTTATGTATCTATTTTTTTTTGAGACGGAGTCTCGCTCTGTTGCTCAGGCTGGAGTGCAGTGGCGGGATCTCGGCTCACTGCAACCTCCGCCTCCCGTGTTGAAGCGATTCTTCTGCCTCAGCCTCCTAAGTAGCTGGGACTACAGGTGCATGCCACCACGCCCGGCTAATTTTTTGTATTTTTAATAGAGACAGGGTTTCACCGTGTTAGCCAGGATGGTCTCGATCCCCTGACCTCGTGATCCACCCGCCTCGGCCTCCCAAAGTGCTGGGATTACAGGCGTGAGCCACCGCATCCGGCCTATTTTTATTTTTTTAAATACCACGTCTCACTCTGCTGCCAAAGCTGGAATGCAGTGGCATGATCATAGCTCACAGCAGCTTCAAACTCCAGGGCTCAAGAGATCCTCCTTGTATACTGCTGGGGACAACAAGAGGGAGCCATTGAGCCCAGCCAAACTATTTTAACCAAAGGCAACAGGAAATTGTTGTCGAATGAGATCTTTGCCGTCGAGGCCATGAATCGGGCACCACCTAGTGTCAGCTTCTGGAATTACAAGCATAGGCGTTCCTGGTTTTGGCTGGTCTTGGGAAAACTCAATCAGTAGCAGGATGTGCCCCTTGGCTTTTCTTTCACCATGATCTTGCTGTAATTGTACACACACCTCTGGCCCCACTTTTTGGTTCTCTACAAAGGGCTAACCCAAATAATGTTAATAATACTTTCTTGCATTCTTGTATCCTTTCAGAATGCACAAAGCCCTTTCACACATTTGACCTCACAACCATGGGCAGGAGGCAGGCAGAAAGGTGCAATTATCTACATCTAACCAAAGAAAAAAATAATAAGGAACCAGAAAGAGTGACCTGCTCAAGGTCAAAGACAACTTAATGATGGAGCCAGTACCCGAACCTCTAGGCTTCAAGTTTGGTGTAGTTCCCCTTAAACCATACTAAAAGGTCTCAGCACACACCTTACAGCAGTTGAAATTAGAGTCACATGTCGAGCTTCAGAAACATACCAGTGCCCTGGTCCCACGTCCAGAGACTGATTTAACTAGTGTGCCGTGAAACCTACACACCAGTATTTTGTAAAGCTCTCCAGATGGGGCTAATGTGCAGCCAGGGTTGAAAACCACTGTTAGAGAAATAAAACAGGAGGACAGAAAGCAATTATGCTTATATCTCAGAGAGCTATATTGCCACTAAAACACCATGCACACCAGAGACCATCTCGAATGCCGTGGACAAGGAACCCAGAACTGCCCCTCAGATCCCCATTTCTTCACACAGAGACACGAAGATACACACACAGAGACACACACAGAAACACACACAGCCATGGACACACACAGCTGACAATTTGACAATGTATGAAGGACACAGCCTGCTTTCCTGGACTAGGACTCTCCCTCCTATAATCCACACCCAAACCTAACTGGGAGTTCCCCAGGTTCCTACTCTCCCACTCCAAGATTAAGGATCTCCTTTGTGTTGACTGAACACTATTCATCACACTTGTCAGATATCAGAGTTCAGGAAAATCTCCCAAACCTCAGTCTATTCCCTGCTATCTCTGATCAGAGGAATGAAACACCCAGAGTGATCTCAGGTCAACCAACACATGCCACCCAGGAAAATACTCCCCCTGAGTTGTCCACACAGAAATCTGGAGCAACTGGATTTATAGAACTTCAAGTTTCACTGGTGAAAGTCACACAATGTTTTCTGTATGTGGCAAAGACTGGGTTAAATTCAAGTCTCCAGTCAGACACCTGCCTTCCTCCTCAGACCTGTCTAGCCAGACCCCTGGCCAAGCTGGAGCAGGCTCTGGCCATACCTGCCTTGAAGCCAGTGACGCTCAGGTTAAGGGAGATAGCCGTATGTTCAAATTCAGGCTCACCTCCACACTCAGGGCTCGGATGGCACCATCATCAAGGCTGCAGCTCCCCTGGGTATGAATGCCAGGCATCCATGCATTCATTCAATAAATATTCACCAAGCACTCACTATGTGCCAGGTACAGGGTGCATAGCAGCAGACCAAACACACACAATTATGGGAGTTCCGTTCTGGTTGAATGGAAAGACAGAAAACAAGATAAATAACAGTACACACACACACACACACACACACACACACACACACACACTCCCCAGCTAGTGATCAACGCTAAGAAAAAAAAGCAAGAAAAAGCAAGATGAATAGTCGGAATTTAAGGCCGAGTGGCAGAGGAGGTGCCGTCTGAGTGAAGGTGGTTAAGAGGTGGTATGCCAGCATCCGGGCAAAGAATGGGGACAGGATATGCCAAGATCCTGAGGTGGCAGCCGACCTGTGGTGTTCAAGAAACATTAAGAAGATGAAATCAGAGAGAAGACAGACAGGATAGCAGATCAGCTGAGCTTCTTCAGCTTTGCAAGTCCTTTGGCTTCTACTTTGAGTGAGCAGGGGTCACTTGGGGGAGACAAGCAGAGACAAAGGGGGAAATGAGAAGGAGAGAAAAACAAAGAAAAAAAAAAACAAAACTATGCAGAGGTCCATGTCTGAGAGGAAGGCAAAGGGGAGACAGCCAGTGGTGCCAGCTCTTCTCTCCTGCTTCCCACTCTCCCTCCCTCTGCATCCTCTCTGCTCACCCAACTGCAGAAAGCCTGAGCAGGCTCCAGCCATCTCCTTCCCTCGCAGACCTCAGCGCTGCCGAGGAGGGTCCCGTCCTCCTCCCGCACTGGATGCGGCCCCCGGGTCCCTGACCTCTTTTCTGATGGACCAGTTCTTCTTGGATGTTGGAAAGCAAGGAAGAGTGTGGGGAGTAGAGGGGCTGAGGAGTCTTTGCTGTCCCAGCTGGAGTGCCCAAGGTTGGGTTCTACTTGCTGGAGGTTGAGCCAGGAAGCCAGGGAGGGCTTCATCCCATACCAACCTCTTCGAGGGTCTCACCCGTATCCCAGCTTTTAATGGCCATGGGTTGAAGAAAGAATCTAAGCTGAGAAAAATTACTTCCCATCCATCTTCCTCACCCAGAATGGAAAGATGGATTGGGGTCCTGGTTCTCCTGGCAGTGACCCACATTTGCTGAACCCCAACATGCAGACCCAGTGACAATTTTTTTTTTTTGAGATGGAGTCTCGCCCTGTCCCCCAGGCTGGAGTGCATTGGCATGATCTCGGCTCACTGCAACCTCTGCCTCCTGGGTTCAAGTGATTCTCCTGCCTCAAACTCCCGAATAGCTGGGATTACAGGCACGTGCCACCAAGCCCAGCTAATTTTTGTATTTTTGGTAGAGACAGGGTTTTACCATGTTGGTCAGGCTGGTCTTGAACTCCTGACCTCATGATCCACCCGCCTCTGCCTCCCAAAGTGCTGGGATTACAGGCATGAGCCACCACACCAGGCCCCCAGTGACAATTTTTAAGGTCACCCTGGCCAGAAGGTAGAGGAGGGGACCAACCGCTGGCCAGGACCAGCATAACTAACTAGGCCTGAGGAAGAAACAGAGGCTTTGAGGTAAATAGAAGCCTCTTAGTGAACAAAAGGCCACACAGCATGTGAAATGACCGGATAGGCAAATCCACAGAGATAGAACATGGATTCATGGTTGCAGGGATTGGGGGACAGGAGAAATGGAGAGTAATTGCTTAATGGGTGTGGGGTCTCCATTAGAGGTGATGAAATTGTCTTGAAACCAGATAGAACTGATGGTTGCTGCCATTGATGCCGAGCTGTGGCCTTGTGGGAAAATACAGGCCCAGCTCTGCACCCTGGGATGGCGGGCAGTGGGCAGCGGTGGCTGAGAGCAGCAGTGGTGGCTGGTTGGCCTGGCCTCCCAGGCACAAGGAGTGGGACAGTGTCTTCTAGGCAGCAATAAGTTTCCAACCACGGGCCCCAGGAGCAGAGACTGCTCCCCTCCTGTTCCAATGCCTGATTAAACTGACCTTTCAAGACAACTGGGAAAATACCACAGAGGAGCCTGCGGAGTACGGGTTTCAAATGCAGGCCAGATTCTATCTAGGGACAGGGCCCGCTTGGGAGCCAGACTTTGCCAGAGATCAAAGAAAGGTATTGAAGGAGGAAGGCAGGCCAGGATGGTGACGAGCCTGAGAAGCTTTCTTTCTAAGAGGAAAGGCCAGAAGAACGGCAAGGTCTTAGCCAGGCAAGGGGAAAGTTCAGGGAGTCCATGAGTGACGTCTTCAACCATCAAGACACCAAAAAGAAACTAGATTAATTCCACATGAACCCCACAATAGAATTAGGACAAGAAGTTAAAGAGTGAAGGTTTTACCCAACACTAAGTAAAACACCCTGGCTGGGTGCAGTGACTCACACCTGTAATTCCAACACTTTGGGAGGCCGAGGTGGGAGGATCCCCTGAGACCAGGAGTTCAAGACCAGCCTGGGCAACACAGCAAGACCCCATCTCTACAAAAAATAAAAAATAAATTAGCCAAGCATGGAGGCACATCCCTGTAGTCCTGGCTACTCAGGAGACTGGGGCAGGAGGATCACTTGACACCAGGCGTTGGAGGTTAGAGTGGGCAATGATGGCACCACCACCCTCCAATCTGGACAACAAAGCAAGATTCTGGCTCTAAAAACAAAAACAAAACAAGAACAACAAACAGGTTCTAGAAATTTACCATCTGTGAGCAGGGATGCAGCTAGCCCGTACCGTGCCCCTGTAGGAAAAAGGAAATGGTGCTCCCCTGGCAAGACCACTTACAAAAAGGCACCCCTTTGGGCTAAAAGAGCCCTTAGCTCTGGACCAGGTGAGCCCAGAGCCTGTGCTGAGCCACAGCCTGGTTGAGCAGCCCTGTGTGTGAGCGTCATGAGCTGTCCTAGAAGCAGTAAGCTCAGGATGTACCAGTTACTATGGCTGCATAACAAACCATGCTGAAACTCAGTGGCTTAAAACAATAATATCATTTATTTTGCTCAGAAATCTACAGATTGGACAGGGCTCTGCAGGGATAGGTTGTCTGTGCTTACTCAGCATCAGTTGGGACAGTTTGCAGGCTAAGGCCTGAAGTCATCTGAAGGGCTATCTCTCTCACGCGTCTGGTGGTTGATGCTGGCTGATGGGTGAGATTCAAGCTGGTGTGCCTGCCAGAACACTCACAGATGCTTCTCCACATCACTTGGGCTTCCTTACAACATGGCAGCTGGTGTTTCAAAGGTAAGGGTGGCTCAGAATAGAAAGAGCCAGGTGGAAGCCGTGTTGCCTTTTAGAATTTGTCTTGGAAGTCACATGGTATCTTTCTTGCCGTAGTCTATCCATTGAGGCAGTCTTAAGGGGAAGGGAAATAGACTCCACCTCTAAATTGAGAGACTGACCAGGCTGTAGAAGCACAGGTGGGACTGGAAGTATTGTTGAAGATGCTTTTTGGAAAATATAATCTGCCGCAAGGAGGAGGCGATGTGATTACCTGTCTGGCAGGAGCCTCGCTGCACATATGAAGGGGGCAGCTACTGCCTCAAGCCACCCCAAAAAGCCAGGTTCCTGAGAGACCAATACTCTGATACTCCATTTCTTCCTATGGGCTATCACTGCGGGGTGCCAGAGCCCCACCAAAGCAATCAGTACTAAGGGGTCTCTTCTTTCCTATGGAGAGGAGACCTTTGAGTCTCTAGCAGTCCCCTGACATATAATAGATGCATCCTGATACCGCCGCAGTTATTCCAAAAGTGTGGGCTTTGGAGATAGCCCAAATCTGGTTCAAATCCTGTTCTGCTGCTGTGTGCCTTTGAGAAAGCTACTTGAATGCTCTGAGCTTATGTCCTTAGCCTATTGTGAGGATGGAATGATATATTCTGCATGTACAGTGCCTTGCATCAGAGCCCTGACAACGTCAGGTATGGCATTGAGAATGGTGCTATTGGGGAGACTTCTGCAGAGAGGGAAAGTGATACCACCTGGGTATACAACTGTCACACTGGCCTGTCCAGATTCAGTCCTGAAAACTTCTGCTCCATTCCCGCCATGCTGTGGCCGGCCACACTTGCACCATATCCAAGGAGCAGCCTACCCAGAGGCAGCATCCCTGGACAAGGAGCTGTCCGCTCCAGATGTTTCCCTTCTGCAGCAGTCCCACAGGAGCTGAGGAGACCAGCAGGATCAGGTTAATGAGGTCCTGGCCAGGGTGGCCTTCCTGTTTATTAGGTGGCTGCTTTTTCCAGCCGGTGATTAAGAGGCAGGCCCTGCAGGGCATAGGTCCATTCCTTCCCAAGTAATTGAATCTCCTCCCAGTGGCCAGCTAAGGCATGGAGAGGTTAAGTACATTTCCCAAGATCACAAAGCCAGCCAGGCTGCCATCTGAGCTCCTTGGGAACAGTTCCCAGGTGCTGGGAAGTGTCAGATCCTCTGAAAGTGTGCTTGTTTAGAAAGCTACTTCTGCCAACTGGTGGCCCACCCGGCAGCTGCTTTGAGCATAAACCACAGAAGAAACCCCAGCCCCTTCTCCCCAGCCTCCACCCAGTGCTGTCCACAGCAGAGGCCTTCAGCTCAAAGTGCAAGACTTGGTGTCCTCACTGACAGGGGCGATGGGAATGAACTTGGAGGTGGGAGTGGCCTGGGGTAGCGGGGTGGGGGGCTTCAGCTGAGCTGCTGGGAAGCAGGGGCAAGAAGTCAGGGGAGGCAGCATGACTAGGTGGTAAAGCACAGGATTCTAGAATCCAAACGCTGCCATTTACTAGCTCAGTGACATTGAACAAGTAGTGACTGCTGTACCCCACCTCCCTCATCTATAAAATGGGTATAATAAAATTACTTATCTCATAGGTAATAAAATTACTTATCTCATAGGTGTACCCCACCTCTCTCATGTATCAAATTATGAAATTACTTATCTCAGGTGGTAAACATTTAAAAAGTAGTTGACACAAAGCCCTGGCCAGGTGTCTGCTGGGGGACTACTCTTTTGGCTTCTGGACTCCCAGATGTTTTGCCATTGCAACAATCCACAAGAATCCAGGTTGCACTTCACGCCTTTCTCAGAACTGAGAGGGAAGACAGTAGCAGCATTAGTTGCTCATGTCTGAGACTCCGCGGGATATGTGATAAGCACTTACTATGCTCCAAATACTGAGCTGGGTGTTTACTTATAAAGTCTAATGTTCCCTTTATGACGTCCAAGGCAAGTGAATGTTATATGGGAACAGGCTGAGACGGCCTCACACCTACAGCCAGCGAGTGAAGGGGCTGGCATTCGAACCCAGGTCTTTTGGACTCCTGTGTTCATGTTCTTGCCTATAATTGATGGTGGTCATATGTTCCAGGGAGAATCGACAGGAGAGTAGTCTGAAGAGGTTTTACTCCTCTTTGTCAAGGGAGCACATGTGCCTTAAGAAAGGAAGAACAGCCTATACTGTTAACATGTAATTTTTGTCTGCATTGCTTTGCTTTATTTCTTATCCAGCATTGACCCAGGAGTCTGGATATTCCTCACAGCACTGTTAGCATCACTCTGTCTGTGGTAGACAATAGATTTCCAGGAGGATCTGACATATTAAGGCAAGCTGTCTTTAATAAATGAAGGTCTGGTTTGCAATGGGGAAAGCATAAAAAGCAAAAGGGACTTGCCAATTCCACTAATAGTTACCACAAGTTTTCTTGATCTCAGCACTACCGACATTCTAGTGCAGATAATTCTTTGTTGTTGGCGACTATGCATTACAGGATATGTAGCGGCACCCCTGGTCTGTAGCTACTGGATGCCAGTAACACACACCCGTCCCTCCTCACTACTAGTTAAGACAATCAAAAATGTCTCTACACAGTGCCCAGCATCCCCTGAGGGGCAATGGTGGTTGAGAGCCACTGTGCTAAATTTTAACACTGTAAGTATGAGCCATTGCAATCAGACCAGAAAATGAAATAAAGTTAGTTCACTTCCTTACATGACATATCAAATTAAATTTCAGATGAATTAAAGAATTTAAGGCTGTGGTTGGATGTGGTGGCTCACACCTGTGATCCCAACACTTCGGGAGGCCAAGGTGGGAGGACTGTTTGAGCCCCAGGCGTTCAAGATCAGTCAGCGCAACAATGTGAGACCCCAATCTTTATTTGTAATATATTCATTTTTAAATTTAAAAAGTAAAAAATTAAAAATAATCAAAAAAGTAAAAGTTATAGGTGAATATTTATCTGGCCCCATGGACTTAAAAATTAGGATGCCCATAAAGCAAAAACATCATAAACAAAAGATAAAATTCAATATGACATATTCTATATGACACATAACATATATGCATATCTGACAGTCTATATTCTAAATGACATATAAAGGATTAATAACCCTACATTATAAATAACTTTCACAAATAGATCATGAAAACCACTGCTCTAACAGGGGAAAAATAAAGTGCAAAGAGTATGAACTGGTTATGTATAAAAGAAGAAAAGCAAGTAGACATTTTGTTTGTTTTTTAGTAACCAAAAAATGCAAATTAAAACAATTGCAATGTACCCCCCTGCATATGCAATTGGAAAAAAAATGCTTCTAAATAGTAATATCCCACTGTTGGAAAAATGTGCAGAATCTGGCACTGCAGATGTGAATGTATGCAGTTTTACCTTTGCAAAGAAGAGTTTGGTGTTAAAATGGGCACATATTTTAACCAAAACATTTTATTTCTATAAATTTATCTAGAAAAAAAATCATGAAGGTGTTCAAAATGTATCATCAAGACTGTTTGTCACAGCAGGAGGCTGGCTGGTACATTAATGATGTTACATGCATAAAGGTAAATTCTATGCGGTCTGTTAAAGGGATGTGTAGACAGTTTTTGCAAACTGGCTTTTTCTGAGTCCAAGTGGTTCCCTGAGGTATTTCAGTGGTTGTGTCTGGTGGGAGGGTGCCAGGGGACAAGCACACATGACTGGCAGCTTCGCACTCGAATTTCAACCAATCTGGCTCAACTTTCATCTATTTCACCTATTAGGTTTCTGGAAAAGCTCCCTTAATGCATTCCAGAGCTAAAAAGAGCTTGCAAAACACTGTTACAGAATAATGTAATTACGGGAAGAGCATGAGTTTGGAGTCAAACAGACCTGGCTATCATCCTAGTTCTGCCACTAAATTGGTTGTGACACTAAGCAGTATACTCTCTCCCTCTGTGAAATAGAATAGCAATGGTTCCTATCTCATCGTTACTGTTGTGAGAATTGAGATAATACGTGAAGTGCACAGAGCTTATTGCATAAAAAGCAACAGTGGCCTGGCACGGTGGCTCACGCCTGTAATCCCAGCACTTTGGAAGGCTGAGGCAGGCGGATCACAAGGTCAGGAGAGCAAGACCATCCTTGCTAACACAGTGAAACCCCGTTTCTACTAAAAAAAAAAAAAAAAGAAAAGAAAAAAAAATTAGCTATTTGTGGTGGCACACACCTGTAGTCCCAGCTACTCAGGAGTCTGAGGCAGGAGAATTGCTAGAACCTAGGAGGCAGAGGTTGCAATGAACCGAGATTGCCCCATTGCACTCTAGCCTAGGCGATAGAGTGAGACTCCATCTCAAAAAAAGAAAAAAAAAGCAACAGTGAAAGTTAGTTGTGATGATTATTTGCAATGAAATGCAAAAATGTTCACAGAGACACTGAACAAGATTTATATACAGTATAATCATACGTGTGGGAAGGTATATACAGATCATGTGTGAGAAAGAAGGTATATATAAAAGCTACCATTCATTTTCGCTGGGAGGTTGACTTATCGGTGGTTCGTAGATAACTTTTTGTTTCCTCTCCTAGAAAGTGCTTTTATAGATTGCTAAGACAGACCCTGCATCTCTGTATCAGCAGGGGAGGTCATCTGATACTGACCCACATTCCTTTTTGCTATGTCCCCACAGTCAGAGCTAGACTTTACCTCTAGCCTACGTGAAAGGCAGGATTTATGTCATCTTCAACACTCATCTTGTCCACTAATGCTGGACATTTAGGAGATGATATATTCATGTCAATATGATATATCTGGGGATTGCTTAAACCCAACAGAGAATTTCTCGTGGGAGCTGATGGAAGGGTGCTGTACATCACAAAATGCCAGAGTCTCCTAAGCCCTGAGGACAAATCTCTCCAAAATGGGGTAGGGACAAGATTGCCAAATGTGCCAGTCACTTTTTCTGTCTCCTTTGATATAAATGCTTTTGTTTATTATGGGATGTCCTTGATATTGTGATAGGAAAGGACAGAACAGGAAAGGGATTTCGGAATGTGAGAAACGGCATGGGACATATACAATGATCTCAGTGCTGGGCTCAGTGGCTCACGCCTGTTATCCCAGCACTTTGGGAGGCTGAGGCGGACAGATCACTTGAGACCAGGAGTTCAAGACCAGCCTGACCAAAATGGCAAAACTCCATCTCTACTAAAAAAAAAAAAAAAAAAAAAAAAAGAAAAAAAAAAAAAAGCTGGTGTTATGGCAGGCACCTGTAATCCCAGGCGGCTGAAGCAGGAGAGTCACTTGAACCTGGGAGGCGGAAGTTGCAGTGAGCAGAGATCGCGCCACTGCACTCCAGCCTAGATCACAAAGCAAGACTATAAAAAAAAAAAAAAATCTCAGTTTTATATGAGGCTACATTATCTGGCAGCCATCAAGTGGTCAATGAAATGTTCTAAGAATCTTCGAATCAGTCTGACCCCATCCTCTCCACCCCAGGAACATCACAACTACGGATGGGAATGTGGGTGAGTGCGTTTTGCAGAGAATTCAAGGGTTGAAAGGATCCAGGTCAGGTGTTCAGGCCTAGTGCAGAACTGTCCAACAGAACTCTCTGGGAGGGTGGACATGTTCACATGCAGCCAGTAAGTACTTGAATGTAGCTCATGGACCTTGATTAACTTTTTGATGCTTTTCATGTTAATGAACATATATTTAAGTAACAGTATGTAGCTCGTGGCTACCTTATTGGGCAGCTGAACATAGTGGTTAAGAACACTCTCTGAATCCAGATTGCCTGGTTCTGAATGGCAGCTATGCTCCCCCTTACTTTGGGTAACTTATTTTACCTCTCTGCCTTACTTTTCCCAATCCTTAAAATGGGAATAATACTAGGCCGGGCACAGTGGCTCAGGCCTGTAATCCCAGCACTTTGGGAGGCCAGGGCGGGTGGATCACGAGATCAGGAGCTCGAGACCAGCCTGGCCAACATGGTGAAATCTCATCTCTACTAAAAATACAAAAAAAAAAAAAAAGTAGCCAGGCATGGTGGTGGGCGCCTGTAGTCCCAGCTACTTGGGCGGTTGAGGCAGGAGAATCGCTTGAACCTAGGAGGCAGAGGTTGCAATGAGCCAAGATCGCACCACTACAAACCACCCTGGGCAGCAGAGTGAGACTCCGTCTCAAAAAAATAAAATAAAATAATGGAAATAATACTAGTACCTAAGCAGAATCACATGAGTTTTCATACACACTGTGCTTGTAACAGCTCATAGAAAGCCTTCTCTATGCTGTTGTGTGGATTTTCTCTATTTGCCCCTTCTGATCCACTCTCAGCTCCTCTCTGCTCTGTGCTGCAGCAGGTTAGTCTTTATGGACCACATCTATGGTGCTCATGCCCTTGGACTTGCAGCTGGCTGGAACCAGTAAGAAGCACTGACAGAAAACTGAAGGAAAGAGGGAGGAGACAGAGGTCAGGGTATTTACGTCCTGTTCCCTCCCTGCCTGGTCCCAGTGGTGCACCTCTCCACTCAAGGCCACAGCCCCAGCCAGGCAGCTCTCTCTTCCAACAGTGCTCTCCAGATTCCAGCTCCAGCTCCATCCCCTGGCCCCTAGAGCCTAGGAGTGATAGGGATTGGCTCCTGGTTATTGTCCACCCTGGTGCTTCCTCAAAGCCCTTAACTGGCTTCTCTTCATCCTGTCCACACCTTTGTAAAGAGTTCCTGTGGCTGGGCATGGTGGCTCACGCCTGTAATCCCAGCCCTTTGGGAGGCTGAGGCAGGCAGATCACCTGAGGTCAGGAGTTCGAGACCAGCCTGGCCAACATGGAGAAACCCTGTCTCTACTAAAAATAAGAAAGTTAGCTGGACATGGTGGCAGGTGCCTATAATCCCGGCTACTCAGGAGGCTGAGGTAGGAGAATCTTTTGAACCTGGGAGGTGGAGGTTACAGTGAGCCGAGATCATACCACTGCCCTCCAGCCTGATGATGGAGCGAGACTCTATCTCAAAAAAAAAAAAAAGAGTTCCTTTACTAGACCCTACACAATGGCCCCATTTGAGGGCGCTTTTCACTTTCTGCCAGACCCCGACATGGAGTTATTGTTCTGCAACGGTTATCATTTCACTGCCACTCAAACAGCAAGGCAGCCAGTGAGAGTGCAGGGGCCTTAGAGGCATCCAAAGCACTGGTTGGCTTTCTCTTTCTGATGCACTTCTAAGTCTTATTCACTGATCTCAGCTGGTTGGCTGGGGACCTTTAGACATGGGAGATGATCATCAGTGAGAAGAGAATGTGTTTTCTCCACAAGAATCCCTATCCCCAGAGGACACAGTTGGATGCACTTAGTTCGCCAGCCAAAGCCACAGACATTCTAATTGCTGCTTTTCTGAGTTTAACATGGGGATACTGAAAGCCTAAATCCATTTATCTATTTTCCCTGCTCCAGTGGGAGCAGGTCTGTACCCCCTCCACAAGGCTGCCTGCCTGTCACACCCCTACCCACAGCCATCCTGAGGACAGATGGGATTAACTATGTTTCCCTAAAGAAGACACACAAGCTGTGACTCTGCCATTAGGCCTCATAGGCTGGAATGACAAAGCCAGCAGCCAAGGTGAAGGGTTGGTTGCCAGGTGCTTGAGGTGGGGCCAAGGGTGAACTTGAATGAGATTGAGATAAAAGCTGGAACAGCAGTGCTGAGCTTTGGGCTGATTGATCCACTGTATCTGCAAATATTTACCATTTGCAAGGTGCTGGTATATTTGTGGGGTTTCATACTTGTAAGTGTCAAAGAAAGTCTACTCTGGTAAACGTAAGGAGAAAGGGAGTTAACGGAAAGGATATCGAGGCCAGAAGCGGTCTCACGCCTGTAATCCCAGCACTTTGGGAGGCCGAGGCAGGTGGATCACAAGGTCAAGAGATCTAAACCATCCTGGCCAACATGGTGACAACCCGACTCTGCTAGAAATACAAAAAATTAACCAGGCATGGTGGTGTGTGCCTGTAGTCCCAGCTACTCAGGAGGCTGAGGCAGGAGGATCTCTCGAACCCAAGAGGCAGAGGTTGTAGTGAGCCAAGATCCCGCCACTGCACTCCAGCCTGGCGACAGAGCGAGACTCTGTCTCAAAAAAACAAAACCAAACAATAAAAACAACAAAAAAGAAAGGATATCGAGTGAGTCCCCAAATGGCCACAAACACAGAATCTGGAGAGCCAGATTCTGAGAATGGGCAGCTGATGGGGAGACTAAGGCAAGCTCATGCCAAAGAACCAGTCACCCTCCTCCGCCATGTGAGCACTGGGGTCCCCAGCTCACTGCACCCACAGTGGCTTCTGGGGACTGGACCCTTGTAGATGCTACCACCAAAGCATTCTCCACCCTCTCTGCTGCTTTGGGTCACCAGCTCCTAATTCAAAGGCGCAGGCTGGTGAGACTGCTTGGCTGAGACAAGACCACGTGCCCATATCCCCTGTGCCAGGGGACGGGGCAAACAGAATTTTTCAGGTTTTATGGAGAAATGGGTTTTGTCTCCCATCAAGCTGCTATGGCAGGATTAGATGCATGTGGTGGCACACACCTGTGGTCCCAGCTCTTCAGGAGGCTGAGGCAGGAGAATCGCTTGGGCTCAGGAGTGCAAGGCTGCAGTGAGCTATGACCGTGCCACTGTAATCCAGGCTGGGTGACACAGTGAGACTCTGTCTCTAAAAAAGAATATAAATAGGCCGGGTGCGGTGGCTCATGCCTATAATCCCAGCACTTTGGGACGCCGAGGTGGGTAAATCATCTGAGGTCAGGAGTTTGAGATCAGCCTGGCCAACATGGTGAAACCCCATCTCTACTAAAAATACAAAAACTAGCCAGACGTGGTGGTGGGTGCTTGAAATCCCAGCTACTCGGGAGGCTGAGGCAGAAGAATCGCTTGAACCCAGGAGGCGGGGGTTGCAGTGAGCCCAGATCATGCCATTGCACTCCAGCCTGGGTGACAGAGCAAGACTCCACCTCAAAAAAAAAAAAAAAAGAAAAAAGAAAAAAAACATAAATAAGTAATAATTTTAAAATTAAAAAGTAAATTTAAAAAAGATGATATGGCAGGGAATTCCTCAAGAATAGGACAGGGTGAGATGCTGGAGAGCCATTACAACAGCATGTAGGTAGATGAATGCGCAGCCAGTAGTAACATGGAGGAGCTGACAGTCCAGACCTGTAAGTCTCCAATGTTAACGTGCATGTGCATAAGATCACCTGGGCTAGCTCAGCTGATGTCCAGATTCACCGTCCCACCTCAATAGGCCTATGGCAGGGTCTGGGAATATACTTGACTCTGAGACAGGTGGTACCCAACTCAAGGTCCTCTGAGAGTACAGAGGAGGCTCTGACCTCCCCCAAGGAGATAAGCTGAGTCTTAAAGAAGAAAGGGGGCAGAGGAAGCAACGAGGAAGAGGACAGTTCAGGCAGATGGAATGGGGTGAGCAAAGGCACCAGCGTGATTCCTTTATGTACCCAGCATAGGGTACATAAAGGAATTCAAAGAAACAGAAACTTACAAGAAACTAAAACGGCAAGAATGGGTAAGGTGTAGGAGGTGAGTAGGGTCTGGGTTACCAAGGAGCCTTCAATATCATTCCAAAGGAGTTTGGCTTTATCCTTGAAACTAGTATTTTTCACACAGATTGTGACCTTCTGTGGATCATGAAATCAGTGTACTGGGTCCTTGGCCAGCAGTTTTTAAAAGTGATACAGAATATAAACTCAAACTCAGGGCAGTTTTTATTTGTTTGTTTTGAGATGGTCTCACTCCGTTACCCAGGCTGTGCGGTGGCATGATCACAGCTCTCTGCAGGCTCGACCTCCTGAGCTGAAGCGATCCTCCCACCTCAGCCTCCCCAGTAGCTGTACTACAGGTACACACCACCACACCCAGGTAATTTTTGTATTTTTTGTAGAGATGGGGTTTTACCATACTGCCCAGGCTGGTCTTGAACTCCTAGGCTCAAGCAATCCTCCCACCTCAGCCTCCCAGAGCGCTTAGATTACAGGCACGAGCTACCGCACTTGGTCTCGGGTCAGTATTGATTTTATTTCTGTCATATAAATAAGTGTATTGTAAAATCAGCTGCAATGTAAAATAAATTTCTTTCAGTGGGTCAAGGTCACAAATCTGTGAGCTTCTCTGTGCCCTTCCCATACCTGTCCTTTTCAATTAATTTCGCCAGTCATTTTCTTACCACCAAAAAAATGAAAGCCATTTCCTTACCACCCAGCCTAGTGAAAAACCTGGATTGATAAGCAACGCCCACTCTGTTGACCTTGTACCTCTGGGTGGTGATTAATGAGCTCCAGTTTCAAAGTGCCCTGCAGCTATTTAGTGCTGGACAGGTGTAAAGAATTAGAACCAGACCACACTACCATCTCCCTTAAGTCCTTAGGATGCCATTTATTCATTTGCTCACTCAGAAAATACTTACGTGAACTTCCAGGGAGGCACCGTGGGCTAAATTTGGCTATAAGAGTACAGAGATGAATACTGCATGGTTCTGAAACCACGTGCACGCACAACTGCTGTCCACAGTCAATCATGATCTATGATCCCCCTTTGCAGATGAGGGAGCATTTGTGTGGATGTCAAAAAGTCAAGGTGGGATTTGGATTTGGAGGGGCCAGGAGACAGGAGGAGGACAGTGACCAGGCAGAGGGGACAGGCATCAGCGATGTTCCAGAAGGGGCAACCCTGCCAGACTACTCAGTGGCTGCAAACGGCCTGGCATGCATTCCTTGTGCTCTGGACAAGAGAAACAGGGTGAGGAGTGGCCAGGTGAGGCCTCCTTGATGGGGATAGAGGGCTTAGCCCAAGGGGGTATGAAAATCAGAGCAGAGACTTGAGCTGATACATAGCTGGAGCACTTACGAATGAATCTGAGGGGCTTAAAAGCTGTCCCATGAAAGGGAGGGGAACAGAGTAGAATCGTGGCTCAAAAATAGGTTTTGAGTGACTTGTCTTCAAAGCCCTCTCCAACTGCATCAGCAGGGCTGGGTTAAAGCCTCCTCTGTGTTACCCCTGTGCTTCCCCAGGGTAATCATCCCTTCCTTGCTCGATCTCCCACACTCTGAAAATCCAAGAGGACAAGAACAGTATCTTGTTCACTGTGCCCTTTATATGGCACCTTGGATTCAGCAGCTGCTCCATAAATGTCGAATGAATGAATGAATGAACTGGCCCAATGTTCCTCTTCCCCAATCTTCCCTTTGACACGTCACACCAAATGCTACATCCACTTCCATTCTGCCTCAGAATCTACCCCCTTGGTTCCTTCTCCTTGGGGCTGTGTGCAAAGCTCTTGTTTACCCTGTAGATAAGCAGAGCCCAGGTCTGGTCAAAGGGAATTGAGCACATGGCCGTGAACCAGGCAGTGGTGGAAAATCCCAGCCTGGCCCCAGGCTGCTGGGCCCAATGCCATCCCCAACCCCCTTCCCAGCACACATGGGAAACTCCTGGTAATAGAAGACCTTCAGGGGCGTGAGGGCAGTCTGCGTGGGAAGAATAGGGTGATACAGTCCTTCAGCCTGGAGGACTACCCTTCCCTTGGATGGAAGACAGTGGGTGGGTGCGCCTGCCCAGGATTCTTCTACCACATCATGTTCCACCAGACCCCTTCAGAGTCTGAAAAGGGGTCGGCCGACTTTTTCTGAAAAGGGCTAGATAGTGAATGTCTCAGACTTTGCAGATCAGATGGCCTCGGCCGCCGCTACTCAGTTCCACCTTTGTCGCAGGAAAGCAGCAGAAAAAAGACGACAATGAACGGGCGGGGCTGTGTGTTCCAGGGAGCCCTTATTTACACAAGTAGATGGCTGGCCTGAGCGGCCTTGAGGGCAGTCATTTAGAACTTGGCCCTGGCAAGTCCCTACAAAGTCCACTCCACCCCCAGGAGAAAGGGTTCTAGAGCAGTGGTTCTCAACGTGGGGGGATGTTGCCCGCATAGGGGACATCTGGCAAGGTTTGGAGACATTGCTGGTTGCTGCATCTGCAGGGGGATTACTACTGTCATCTGGTGGGTAGAGGCCAGGGATGCTGCTCAGCCTCCTACAGTGCACAGAACGGTGCTCACAATGAGGAATTTTCCAGCCCAGCGTGTCCACAGCACCCAGGTTGAAACACCCAGCTCTAAAGTAGTGGCTTTCAAAGCGGAGTCATTATCACCTGGGAAATTGTTAGACTTGCAAATCATCTACCCCTCCCCTGCACTGAACAGGCAACCCTGGGCGTGGGGCCCAGCAAAGTGTTTGGACAGGCCTTCCAGGTGATTCTGATGCTTGCTAAAGCTTGAGAACGCTGCTGCTGAAAGAGACCAAGAGGGGCCGAAGGACAGGGAGGGAAGGCAGGCGGGACGGGCAGCCTCAGAACCCCCTGCCGTTTGCCAGGCTCTGAGCCAGGGAGGGGCCTCCAGGGCAGTGAAACATTGACGATTGGGAGACATAGAGAGAAGACTCAAGGTGGCAGCAGGTGGGGTGGAGGGACGTGGAAAGGGCCCAGGCGAGGCTCCCGGGATGAGAGTGCTCAGCTAAGCCTGGAGGAGATGGGGGAGATGCCACATCAAGGAGGGTGAGGGCCGTCTGGGTGGGAAGAACAGAGTCATATAGAAAGGCAGAGAAACCAGAGAGAGAGAGAAAGGGAAAGAGTGGGGGAAAGGAAAAAGAGGGGGGAGGGGCAGAGAAAGGGAGAGAAGAAGAGGGGTAGAGAGGAAGAGAGAGAGGGAGAAGGGGGAGAGGGAGAGAGAGGAGGAGGAAGGGTAAGAGAGAGGGAGGAAGGGAAAGGGAGAGGGAGGGAGAAAGGAAAAAAGAGAGGGAGAGGGGAGAGAGAGGGAGGGGAGGGAGATGATGGAGAGAGGAAGAGGGGAGGGGGTAAAGAGGACGAGAGAGAAAGGGAGAGAGGGAAGGAAAGGAGGAGAGGGGAAGAGAGAAGTAAGAAGGGAAGGGGGGAGAGAGATGGGAGAGGGATAAAGAAAGAGAAAAAAGGAGAGAGAGAGAGAGAGAGAGAGAGAGAGAGAGAGAGAGAGAGAGGGAGGGGGGAGAGAGAGAAATCCCTCTGGGAAACTGTGAGTTGGTGTGAAGCCAGACAGAATGACAACAGCCAGGACAGAGGGGCCCTGTTGTTGGCCAAGCAGCCCACAGTGGTTCTCAGCCCTGACTCAACCCACGAATCACCTGGAGAGCTTTAAAAAACACAGCCAATGCCCTAGTCTCACTGAAGATCTGCTGAGTCAGAAAGGCAACCAGACCACAGGGCGGTGTTAGGATTTTGTTTGTTTGTCTGTTTGTTTTGAGACAGTCTTGCTCTGTTGCCCAGGCTAAAAATGCAAAAAATTAGCCCAGCGTGGTGGCTCACACCTGTAATCCCAGCTACTCCGAAGGCTGAGGCAGGAGAATCTCTTGAACCTAGGAGGAGGAGGTTGCAGTGAGCAGAGATCTTGCCATTGTACTTCAGCCTAGCTACAGAGCAAGGTGTTTTTAAAACCCCAGGTGATTCTTCTGGGCAGCCAGGGTAGAAAGCACCTGAGCTGTAGCTGAGGGAAGAGAAAGACATTCAAGGGAAGCAGTGCACACCCACTCATTCCTTTGGCTCGCAAGGCACCCCATTTCATAAATAAATAAACAATCAAGGCTCAGAGAAGCTCAGTGACTTTTGCAAAGTCACAGAGTAAGCCGGTGATGGGACGACGGGGATTTCAGAGTTGTGGGACTTAAAGATCCCGGGGCAGGCAGGAAGAGCCCAACGGAGCTCCTTTGACTGGCTCTGGGGTGGGCGGAGCTTAGTGACATTCCAGTGCTGGACGGCAGGGAGGTGATGGAGAAAGGTACAAGAGGATCTTATATCCAACCAAAGGGAGAACAGCATAGGCTTGCAGAGGCCTGGGCTCCCTGGCGAGTGGCCTTTTGGGACTCTTCTCCCAAGTGGCACAAAATGGGCTCTGCATCCATTCCTTCCCGCACGCCTCTCTCTACAGGCTGTGGACCTGGGCATGCTTCACTTTTTGGTGAGGCTGGTTCAGTTTTGCTGTAACAAATGCTGCCCTGTGTGATGACAGCTAAGGGACTGCTGGAAGCTCTTTGCAGTCTGCAAAGCAATTTCACTAGCATTAAGAGGCCTCCTGTGGGCTGGCTCTGTGCTCAGATGAGGATCGTACAGGCGGTCAGCTTTCCAGTGTAAGACATGGGAATGTCATGAGATAATGCAACCAAGGGTATCCTTAGATGTTCCAAAAGGTATGGGTAGATGAGGTAGAGGAGCCCCCAAGAGTGCACACAGACTCAGAAACCTGCTGAGAGGAAGGACAGCTTGAGAAAGGAAGAGCAGGGCCCCCAGATGGAAGAGGAGGAAGGGGAAGAAAGGCATTTTACATAGTCTTATTTACTCCTCACAACAATCCTGAAAGGTAGGGCTATAGTCTCTGTTTTATGACTGAGAAAACCGAGGCTCAGAGAGGTTATGTAACTTACCCAAGGTCACACAGCAAGGACCTGGCAAAGCTGAGACTCAGGCTCCTCAGGAAGAAGCCCATGTCCTCTGCTGGCAGCATGGAAGTGACTAGAAGTCAGGAGGGGACTTGGAGTGTGGCTTTTACCTTAGGGGCCTGCAGAAAGGCAGATAGCCATCTAGTTACTGCAGTAGCCAGAATATCTCCAACACATCTCCCTTCCCCACCTTAATTTCTATAATTTCTCCTTCAGAGGAAGATCAGCCAACTGAGGCAATTATTCCAAGTTGCAAACAGATATAACCCTGGGAGGTGAGGACTCTCGTATAAGTCTTTTCTTTGTGAGGGACTTCACAGGAGCCTCCAAGATAACCACTCCTTTTCTTTCCCAACCCCCTGCCTGCCCCTGCTGATATTCTAAACTGGAAAATACTTCTGATTCGAATATTCTCCCTGTGTCAATTTTCTTCCCTGGCATGCTTTCTGTGAGATTTCAAGAGGGAATCAAAGATGTGTATCTTTGCAATTTAATTAAAATGTGTTTATGATTAATAAAGCAAGTTTCACCACTGCTCACACCTTTTTCTGTGCACTTTCCTAGCGGTTTGAAGCATCCCCTCAATGGATAACTGGGTTGGGCAGTTATCCAAGGGAGTGGGGATCTGTCCTGCCAGAAACACAGCAGCCAGAGCCCCCAACCGCCTGAATGATGTCAGTACACGACTCCCTAGTTGGGACCCAAATTAACCAGAAAGGAGGACATACTGGGTGCATTAGAAGAGCAAATAGCAGCCGGGCGCGGTGGCGCATGCTTGTAATCCCAGCACTTTAGGAGGCTGAGGCAGGCAGATCACAAGGTCAGGAGTTCGAGACCAGGCTGGCCAATATGGTGAAACCCTGTCTCTACTGAAAATACAAAAAAGTTAGCCGGGCATGATGGCACATGCCTGTAATCCCAACTACTCAGGAGGCTGAGGCAGGATAATTGCTTGAACCCGGGAGGCGGAGTTTGAAGTGAGCCAAGATCATGCCATTGCACTCCAGCATGGGTAACAGAGCAAGACTCTGTCTCAAAAAAAAAAAAAAAAAAAAAAGAGCAAATAGTGCAAATGTCATTCGCTCTCTGCACGAAAGTAAATTGCCCAAGCAGCAGATGTTTCCCTTAATGGGTGGCTTTGAGATCATGGGAGAGAAACATGGAAAGAGTGGGCAGCCACTGTCTCCCAGGCAGCCCTTCCCAGACAGCCCCTCGGGAGAAAAGCACAAACTCCTGGAAACAGTCAAAGTGCCAGGATCTGCACGGTTACCTGGAACAAAGAGGGTCAGAAAAGAAGTCAGCAATCAGTGTCCCAAAACACCAGCCTCCTGGATTATGTTCCTTATCCAAGCACTCGCACACCCTCGCCTGGCCCCACCCAGCCCCACCTAGCCACAAACCAGCGAGTCCTTCATGTGGTTCTTACAGTGCAGGTGTTAGACAGGCAGAGCAGATCAAACAGCCTGAGTGGTCCAGCCAGCCCCCAAGTTCAAGTACAGCCTTCACTTCAGACTTGGCTCTTAAAAGAGCATATTTTCTAGAAAAGTGGAGGAGGAGGGAACAGGAGGACAGCAACTAGGAAGCAAGTCAGAGAATGTTTGGAGGCAGCCAGGCTGGCTGTGACAGAAAAGGGGGGCAAATCCTTGAGTCACCAAGCCCTTGTTGTCTTCGGCAGAGGCATTATATTGGGGCATGTTCTTCACTTCTCCAAGCTCCGCATTCTTCATCTGTGGAATGGGCCAGTTACAGCTCTTCCCAGGCTGCACAGGTGCTAAGGGGCTCCCACACATAAGCACACAATAAAGGCTGCCCCTCCCTTGCTATCCATCCTCCTCCATCACAGGCACCTGGTAATGTCTCCCGCTTGCTTCTGCTTTATGGAAAATTCATATTAGTCGTTAGCTTTCCTGCAAGAGGATGGCTCTCCCAAACCAACAAAGAAAACTACTGGCAGCCAGCCACAGTGGCTCACACCTGTAATCCCAGCACTTTGGGAAGCCAAGGTGGGCGGATCACCTGAGGTCAGGAGTTCAAGACCAGCCTGGCCAACATGGTGAAACCCCATCTCTACTAAAAATACAAAACTTAGCTGGGTGTGGTGGCAGGTGCCTGTAATCCCAGCTACTCCGGAGGCTGAGGCAGGAGAATTGCTTGAACCCAGGAGGCAGAGGTTGCAGTGAACCATGATGGCACCATTGCACTCTAGCCTGGGCAATAGAGTGAGACTCTGTCTCAAAACAAACAAAAAAAAAGAAACAAAAAACTACTGGAGATCAAGGAATTTTAAATTGCCCACTGTTGCACAGCATATTCAACCCGTTTCTCAACCAACTTAGTATTTCCAGAGATGTACATGTATTAGTGGCTCAGTAAATAGACACAGTAGATGCACAATTTGAACAATTGAATGAATGAGTGAGTGAGTGAGTGAGTGAGTGAATGAATGAATGAATGAATGAAGCCTCTTCCTCACCTTCCTTTCTCTGGGTCTTTGCAGCCCAGAGCTCTGAGTAATGGCTCCAGTAGGGTGGGCAGAGCCCAGGTTACTGTCCTCCAGAGAGAAGGGTGGACAGCACAGCACGGTCCAGGAGCTCCCAGGGATAAACGCTGACACAATGCTCACAATGAGAACGGCAAGAATCTTTGTCTCAGCTGCCCTTTGTCCATGGTTCATGTGCCCTGGGGCTGCCAGGAGCCTGTGCCGTTACTAGGGAACCAGCTCACTGAGCATTCAGGAAAGAAGGGCCTTCCAAGGAGTCAGAGGCCCAGGCTTGCTCCCTGCTGTTGAGAGGACCCTGTGGGGATTAGTGACGGGATCAGTTAAGCCCACACCTGGACCATCCCTTGTACTAACTGAGAGCTTTGTCCTGTGCCCAATACAGGTTATGCCCAGGATACAGTTAGATGCTCAGGTTCTCTTGGAAAGAAACAATGGCTGCCAGGCCCTCCCCTCTAGAGAGAGAGAGAGCAGTGGGTGCTGAGTCCCATCTAGTGAGGAAAGTGATGGCCAGGCCGTAGCCTCAGGGAGTCTGGGAAGTGTTGAGTGGTGTTTGTGCCTAGATGTGTAATCCTCAAGGAAATTGATAAACATTTTTTCCTACTTCCTTTTTTTTTAATCTAAATATTTTTTTTAAGAGACAGAGTCTTGTTCTGTCACCCAAGCTGGAGTGCAGTGGCAAGATGATCATGATTCACCGCAGCCTTAACCTCCTGGGTTCAAGCAGTCCTCCCCCCTCAGCCTCCCTAGTAGCTGGGACTACAGTCATGAGCCACCGCACCCAGCTAATTTTTAGATTTTTTGTACAGATGGGGTCTCACTGTGTTGCCCAGGCTGGTGGTCTTGAAATCTTGGCCTCGAGTGATCCTCTTGCCTCTGCCTCACAAAGTGTCAGGATTGCAGAAGTGAGCCACCACGCCCAGCCCCCTCTCCCTTTTTAAAACCACTGATTCTCCACCAAGAGTGATTTTGACTCCCCCTCCTCCTCAGGGACATTTGGCCATGTCTGGAAACATTTTTGATTGCCCTGACTTGGAGAATCTTACCAGCATTGAGACCAGGAATGATACTTAAACTTCCTACCACGAACAGCACAGCAACCCATGGTAAACAATTTCACAGTCCAAAATGTTTCTAGTGCTGAGGTTGAGAAACTCTGACCTAAGTAAGTGAATGAATGCATGCATGCAACTGGTATCTGTGTGCCCTATAAAAGTCCAGGTATCTGCATCTATGTACCTATCTTTTGAACCATTTTGTCTCTCTCTCTCTCTCTCTCTCTCTCTCTATATATATATATATATATATACACACACACACATATATATATACATATACATATCTATACATATACATATCTATACATATACATATATATATACATATATATATATCCACATATATATATATCACACACAGCACCACAGTAGATATGCAGCAGAGATGGGGATAAGTTGACGAGCAGAAGAGAAGATAATATTTATTGAGCATCTACTAAGTGCTAGGAATCACACTAGAGAGTTTGAATTTATTGGTAAACACAGAAATCCATCTGGGCGCGGTGGCTCATGCCTATAATCCCAGCACTTTGGGAGGTTGAGGCGGGCAGATCACTTGAGGTCAGGAGTTCAAGACCAGACTGGCCAACATGGTGAACCCCTGGCTCTACTAAAATTACAAAAAAACTAGCCAGGCATGGTGGTGCATGTCTGTAATCCTAGCTACTTGGGAGGCTGAGGCAGGAGAATTGCTTGAGTCTGGGATGTGGAGGTTGCAGTGAGCCGAGATTATGCCACTGTACTCCAGCCTGCGCAACAGAGCAAGAGTCAGTCAAAAAAAAAAAAAAAAAGGAAGGAAGGAAGGAAGGAAGGAAGGAAGGAAGGAAGGAAGGAAGGAAAGAAGGGAAGGAGGGAGGGAAGGAAAGAAAGAGAAAGAAAGAAAAGAACACAGAAATTGAAGAATCTGGGACAGTATCCTATGAATCAGGATGAGAAAAATTCAACCTCTGCCATGTGTGAATGTCCTTTTTTTCTCACACAGTTCATACAAGTATCCATGGGGGTAGGCAGATTCCATAGTGCCAGGGCAATGGGAGGTGAGGGTTCCTCAGACCACAGTGCTTACCATGGTTGTCATTGGACCCGCCATCTGTCAACAAGTCCCATCCTCCCTGCCAAGCCCTGATTCTCCAGACAGGCCCAGAAGTGGACCTTCACTGAATGAATTCTCAGCCACGGAGGTGCCCCTGCTGCTTTCCAGCATCCACAGCCCCCATTAGACACCTCCCTCAGGTGGTGGCTACAGAGAATAAGGGCAGAAGGGCCTCCACTCAACAAACAGTAATACCACCAAGCGTCTCTCAGACTCAGAGAAGCAGACACTCTTCCCAGCTATCCTCACCCTCCCCACCATGAGTTTCTACATCCCAGACAAAACTTGGGCATCGTCTCCAAGGTGTTTGGAAATATCTGTTTTCTTTCTTGTTAAAAAAAAAAAAATTGAGCCAGGCACAGTGGCTCACACCTGTAATCCCAGCACTTTGGGAGGCCGAGGCGGGTGGATCACTTGAGGTCAGGAGTTCGAGATCAGCCTGGCCAACGTGGTGAAACCCCCATCTCTACTGAAAATACAAAAATTAGCCAGCATTGTGGCACATACCTGTAGTCCCAGCTACTCGGGAGGCTGAGGCAGAAGAATCACTTGAACCCAGGAGGCAGAGGCAGTGAACAAAGATGGTGCCACTGCTGTCACAAAAATATACATACATATGTGTGTGTGTGTTATATATATGTGAATATATCTATTTATATATGTATGTGTATATATACATATGTATATGTATGTGTATATATATACATGTATATGTATGTATGTGTATATATATACATGTATATGTATGTATGTGTATATATACACATACATATGTATGTATGTGTATATATACATATGCATATGTATGTATGTGTATATACATATGCATATGTGTATATATACATATACATATACATATGTGTATATATATGTATATATATGTATATATACATATGTGTATATATATGTATATACATATACATATATATGTATATATGTATATATGTACATATGTATGTACACATACATACATATGCACATGTATATATACACATACATACATATGCACATGTATATATACACATACATACATATGCACATGTATATATACACATACATACATATGCACATGTATATATACACATACATACATATGTATATACGTATATGTATATACATGTGTATATGTATGTATATACACATATGTGTATACATGTGTATATGTATATATGTATATACATGTGTATATGAATGTATATACATATATATATGTGTATACATGTGTATATGTATATACACGTATATATGTATATATATACATATGTATATATTTTATCTTTTTTATATATATATATTTATTTATATTTATATATGTATTTATATATATTTATCTTTTTAATATATATTATATATATGTATATATACATATGTATATATATAAAAAATACATATAAAAAGATAAAATAAATAT
>CAUYLG010044938.1:0-10251 GCA_963573385.1 Cacajao melanocephalus | reverse complement strand
ATAAAAAAGGATGAGTTCATGTCCTTTGCAGGGACATGGATGAAGCTAGAAACCATCATTTTCAGCAAATTAACACAAGAACAGAAAACCAGGCACTGCATGTTCTCACTCATAATTGGGAGTTGAACAATGAGAACACGTGGACACAGGGAGGGGAACATCAAACACTGGGGCATGTCAGGGTGTAGGGGCCTATGGGAGGGATAGCATCAGGAGAAATGCCTAATGTAGATGACGAGTTGAGGGGTGCAGCAAACCACCATAGCACTTGTATACCTATGTAACAAAACCTGCATGTTCTGCACATGTATCCCAGAACTTAAAGTATAATAAAAAAAAATACAGCGCACACACACACACACACACACACACACACACAGAATTTGGATTGCATTCAATCTATAAATTTTCTTAGAGAGAACATCTTTATCTTATTGAGTCATTTTATCCAAAATCAAAGTCTAACTTTCTATTTATTATAGGGTACTTTTGAGTTCTTCTGGAATATTTTATATTTTTTCTTCTATAAATATTGAAGTTTTAGATATTTTCTGTTCTTTATTGTTGGTAATCTTTCTTCTGGTTAGTTTTTATTTGTAGATATAAAGGCTATTGGTTTTATAGCTAGCTAATATACTCAATTTTCTTATTGTTAATAATTTTTTTTCATTGAGTTACCTCTTCATTTCCAATTCTGATTCCTTTAATTGGTTTCTCTTGTCTAGCATGGATATCTCCACCCCAGTATTAACTACTTATACATATACTACCTTTGTGTTAGTTTCAAATTTTGTGGACAAGCCTCTGTTTTTTTCGTTAATTAATGTTGCCGGGTTTTGTATTTAGATAGTGTAATTAATTCCTATTTATTGAGTTTAAAATATGAATGGGCTCTGGATTTTGTCAGTGCCTTTCCTATCTTTACGGGGACTGGATCACCTGATGTTTCTGCTTACCTCTGTATAGGACAGATTATACTAATGACTTCTGAGTATTGAATTATCTTTGCATTCCTAGAATAAACCTCACTGGGTCATCTATTATGTTTGTTGATATTTTACTTAAGTGAGCTTTCCCATCTATATTCCTGAGATGAGTCTGTAGTTTTCTTTTTGATGTAATTGTTATCTAGGTTAGAGAAAAATATTATACTTCCTTCACAAAGTAAAGTTAAAAATTTACCTTTTTTTGCTCTAGTACAGTTTAAGTAGCTTTGGAATTATCTAATTTAATTTCTATTTTGTTATTTTTATTATTTTCAATTTCCTACTTGCCAGTGCTGATCTAGAATTGTCTAATTTTAAAAGATTTGTAGAATTTTATTGTGAAACCCTTTGGATCTGATGCTTTTCTTTTGAGGGAATCTTTGAACTACATTGTATGTTTCTTTCTTGGCTTTAGATAAAATTAACTTTTCTGTCTCTACAAGGGTAACTTTTGCTCAGTTATATTTTTCTAAAAAATTATGCAGTTCCTTCCAGTTCCTTCTAGTTTTCTATACTTATACTTTGTTTTTTCTTAATTAGGTTAAATATCTTATTTATTTCATTGATTTTTTAAAAAAATAACCAGATTTTAGATTTATTGTAGTCTTTCTTAGTGTTTTTTTAAACTCATCAATGTCTAACTTTATTATTATTAATTCCATCTTTCTACTGTATTTTGGTTTACTGTGTTTTTGTTTTTAATCTTGCTTTTCTGGTTGGATAATTGTTTACATTTTCTCTTTTTATTGAGTTATGTATGTAATGCTATAATTTTTTCTTTGATAACTGCCTAAGCTCCATCCCGCAGATTCTGACACATGATCAAGTTTAAAATTAGGGTTAGAGTTATGTTTAGAGGGATCAAATGATCTGATTTGTGTTTTAAGATGATATTTTTGCTTCAGTGTCAAGTCAAAGCCTTGGCATAAGCAGAAAACTATTTATGGTAGTTCAAATAAGAGATGATGAGGACCTTTATCAAGGCACTGGAAGAAGTAAAGGAGTAGAAGAAATAGTGTGAGCATTTTAGGGGTAGACTTGATAGGATACAATTACTAATTAGATGCAAGAGGGACAGGGAGGGCCAGGCGCGGTGGCTCATGCCTATAATCCCAGCACTTTGGGAGGCCGAGGCAGGTGGATCACGAGGTCAAGAGATCGAGGCCATCCTGGTCAACATGGTGAAACCCCGTCTCTACTGAAAACACAAAAATTCTAGCTGGGCATGGTGGCGCACGCCTGTGTCCCAGCTACTCAGGAGGCTGAGGCAGGAGAATTGCTTGAACCCAGGAGGCGGAGGTTGCAGCGAGCCGAGATTGTGCCATTGCACTCCAGCCTGGGTAACAAGAGTGAAACTCCATCTCAAAAAAGAAAAAAAAGGAAAAAAAAAAGAGAGACAAGGAGGAATAAAAAAAAATACCTGTGATTCTGGGGTTGAGATCCGTTAACCAAATTGAAGAATACTGGGGAAGAAACAAGTTTGAGGACCAAGAAGTACTTGGTGGGAATAAGTTTGGTTTTGAGTATACTGAATTTGAAATGCCTGCAGTATATCCAAGTGGAGACATCTAGCTGGTAATCTTATTCTAGAGCCCAGGAGACAAATGTTGTGGACAAGCCTCTATTTTTTTCATTAATTAAGTTGCTGGGTTTTGTATTTAGGTACAAATACAGTGAGTGAATTGGATGTGTGGTTTTAGATGTAATAGCTGAAGCTGTGCATGATCATGAGGCCACTAAAGTCTAGGGATGGTGAGAAGCAGGGTATGGTTGGAAACAAGGTTCCCAGCCTTATTGCTAGTTTTTCTGTAAAATGTGACCCCTATCAGGATCACAGGCCTTAAGGACACAAAGCCAAACCTTGTCATCCTCTCTGAATCTTTCGAGAGAGAACAGTCTGGTCAGTGTTTGAGGCTGAGGAGCTTACGTTGAATACACGAATTAAATGAGAAAACATAAATAAGACTAACCGGAGGAACCTCAGAGGAAGCTCTATCCTAAGTAAGTTTTGATTTCATGATGAATTGGCTTAGTGGGATGAAAATAGAAGAATAAATAGGATTTAGGTTTAGATTTCTCTGGGTTAGTTCTACTAAGATGTAATGCTTATTCAAATGCTTATTAAGTTAAAGGAGTGAGTCACTAAAAGACATGTGATTTGGGGTCTGAGAACATTTGGGAGGGGTGAGCAATAGTGGTGAATGAACTTTTAATGTTTTGATGTTGTTGGACATATTTTGATTGGGAATTAAATTTCAAAAGAGGTCTTGGCCAATCAATGGCTGGAACTGTCTCCTCTGTTAGCCACGTGGTGCAAAGGAAAGGGAACACAACATGGCAAGGCTGTGGCTGCAGCATGACTCTGATGCCTTGGGACAGGGGTGACCTGGAAGGCATGCTTTTTACTATGGTGCAAAACAGACACATCTCTAAATATAAATTTTAAATGTTGTTGTGGTTAATGTTCTCAAAATTTCCCCTCCTTCAGCATTTTTTGTATTCTGTTGCTCTTTTCTTCTTTCATCTGGTAGCCATGAGAAATTAATCTTCTCAAACTTTTTCTTGACTGTTGCCCATGCTTGACAAACACTGGCATTTGTATGTTTGTTATTCCATTATCTATCTGACTTCATCTTTAGACTCACCCTGTGAGGAAGAATTATTAGTGTTGTTTAATATAGTGAAGATGCTAAATCGTAGAAGATTTTAAGAATTGAATTAGCTAATATAGCTAGAGCTCCAATCTGAAAGTGGATTTCCTGATTTGAAGCTAGTATGCTTTACTTGACTGCATCTACCTTTATACATAAGGGAAATAAACAGGTGAAAAAGAATACTATAGTGGAAAGAAAACACACTATTTCAAAGGAGTTTCTAAGCATAAAAAATGTATCTTGAACTGCTAGAAACCAGCATTGTTTTTTTAAGAACAAAAATTCTCATGTGATTTCTAGGGTCTTATCATTTAGGGAAATCACAGCACAATGTTTGGTTACAAAATAAAAATCCCTAATAGCTGAAAAGAAAGGGATCTCTTTGGGGTAGTACCAGTGAATTTCTTTTAACTTTTTATGTTCTATTAAAGAGCCTATAGCTACAAGCGAGGAGGTGAGGGAACCATAAATTATAGACGTTGAAATGCTGAAAGCTGTGAACATAAATGTTTCGATAAATACTGAGTGGTATCAAATTTTGCTGTGAAATTCCAAAGTGAAATATAATCCTTTAGTGTAGGGAAAAATGTTTCTGAGTGAGCAACAGTTAAAGGTGGTCAGCTTGGCTTTTTATATTTTGAAGAGAGAGCAAAACTTTAAGGCCATTGTGTGTCAGTCAGTCCAGAAACAGCCAGGCAACGACTGTTTGACGCCAATGGGTTGTTTGTCCTTTTTTTTCACTTTATGCCTTTCTTCTTGTTCAGTATATATACATCATATACCTATTACATATACAGAGGCTTTTTTGACATTAAAGGTTCTGATTCTGCAGCTAGGATAATCTAAAAGATTATACCGACCATAACATAGCAGGCACATGCCAGACACTTGACCCCTAAAAGCGAGTCACAGGCCATGGCATTTTTAAACACAGTGAGAAGTGAAGTTAACAGCCAGGATGCTCTTGAACAAATGCACATTGTTGTCACAATTGAAACCACATGCTGAGTAATATAACGTAGGTGCAACCTAACTGAGAATGTGTTCACAGTTAGAACCAGGAATATATTATTATTATTTTTTATTTATATTATGTCTGTGAGTCTCGGGACCCCTTCATTCTGTTTTCTTAGTAGAATTCAGCAATAGAAGCCCAGCTGCCTGGATGGAGTTGGGCACTAAAGCACTGGGTCCTCTCTAGCTGCTGGGACTGTGGAAAGATTTCAGCCACTACAATAAGCTCCTGAGGACCTGATCTTCCTAAAAAATGTCAAACCTGAACTTATTTAAGGGGAAACCTCACAGCCTTCTGAGCCAGACATCTATGGATGCAAAACTATTTCAGTGGCAGTTTATTACTTTCTGGAAAATTTAGCTGTAGACAATTATATGAAGAGATATTGACCAAACCAAATGGTTTATGCTTCATTTAGTTTGAAATAACACATTTATTCTTCTGAGCTCCAATTTTTCAGATCTAGTGCATCAATTTTTTGTTTATTGGCAGTCTAAATTAAGACAGGTTAGATATGTTGAATTTTCTCTGCAGGCAGATGAGAATGATTAAACAATGATTTGTTTGTGTGTTCTTTATGTAGTAACAGCTAGAGTGTCTGGAAATCCCATTGGTAATTTCTTTTTGCTTCTGTTCTATATCTTTACTTGTAGCCAGCGATAGCTTCAGGGGAAAGAGGAGAGAGAACATATAGGGAGTGTCTTCTATTTGTTGGCGGCATTTCTCTCCTTTTGGAAAAAGCATGGGGTCTGTGGGGAGACTGTAAACTGCGTGGGAAAGGAACCAAAGGTACCATTTGCATTTATTCAGTATACTTTTTCTCACACATTTCTGGGATTACTACTTTCTCCAGGTAAAAATAAAGGCTGAGGTTAAATAACCAGTTTGTCTGGTAGTAGAGTGCCGGACTTTATATCTACAGTCCATTTCACCATAGATAATATTTACAGTTCATTTAAAATCTTGTACCAGGGCATTCTCATGCTTCCTAAGCATTTATTTACTTATTTGTTCAACACGTTTTTAAGGATCTATTTTGTTATAACAAGTGGCAGTTTTTTGAGGGGAGAAGATAAGGGATTGTGACACATAGTGCTTTTCTTCAGTGTCCTTTAACTTAGAAGTAAAAAAAAAAGCACACACACACACTCATAAGGATAAATTATACAACAAAAAGTGAGTTCACAAAGCAACATTAGATGAATGGAATTTTTAAAAATGCTATTAAAATTCAGAGATGAGGAAAAGTCAGCATTTCACTATGGACAGAAATTATTCTTGGGGAAGAGAGGACTTGTGCTGTGTCCTAGTTGCTCTGTAAGGGTTGGATGCGAAGACAAAGCAGGTTCCTTCCAGGATTATGGAGTGATGGCAGACAAGCTGCAGAGGCAAAAAGAGGATTGCACAGTCAGGGAAGTGTGAGTAGACTAGTTTTACCAAGGAGAATATCAACTAACTCTTTACTTCATTTTTTTTTTTAAGAGACAGGGTCTTGCTCTGTCACCCAGGCTGGGATGCAGAGATGGGAGCATTGCCTACCATAGCCTTCAATTCCTGGGCTCAAGTGATCTTCCTACCTCAGCTTTCTGAGTAGTAGGGACTACGGTTGTGTGCCACCATGTCTGGCTAATTTTTTTTTCTGTTTTTTAAGAAAAGGGTCTTGCTTTGTTGCCTAGACTAGTGTTAAATTCCTGGCCTCAAGCAATCTTCTTACCTTGGCCTCAGAGTAGCTAGGAATATAGGAATGAGCCACTGTGCCTGGCTGATTACTCTTTAATTTCAAGAAAAGTTCCTGCTTCTCTGTGCCAGGCTCTCAAAATACAAAGATGACAGAGATGGACATGGTTTCTGCCATCAGAAAGGTTGGTGTTTTGTGGGTGATATAAACAATAAACATGGGACCCACTGGGAAATCCATTGTTTCATATTCTATTATGAAATAATGATAAATTAGGAAGAATTATTAGACAACATGCAGGGTTCTGTGAGTGAAAACAGAATAAAACAAATTGGAAAATAGAATAACTTTATATGTGGATTATGGCTTAGACAAAACAATGTGATGTTGTATAGGTAGTCAGTCAATTTGGGTTCAATTCTTGGCTCTGCCATTTGTTTGATATGGGAATTGGTAAATTGCCAAATCTGTCTCAGTATACGTTTCCTCCTTTGCTAAGTGGGAATAGTACTGTCTGTCTCGTAGGATTGCCATGAAAATTGAATGAAATAACATCCATTAAAAAAAAAAAACTAGTGTGCATAATGTTTGGCACCTAGTGGATACTCAATATTAAAACCTATCCTTCAGTCATTCCAAAATGCAGAGAAATTAGAAGATGTTATTTTTCTCTTAGAATAAGACTCTGAAATCATCACAAACTGGCCTTTTCATCACTAATTTCGCTTGTTGGGATGGTGTTGAGTTAGCTAACAAACCATCTTAGTCAACAGTCTTAGACTCTGAACACTCCTTTTATAGAGGCCACACATATACTTAAAACATTTGTCTTCTCTACTATTATTTTTGATGTGCGAAGTGCATGCTTTTTCCCCCATGAGTGAATATAAGACATTTCTGCTTAATGATTAGATGGTGGCAACTAATTTAGCAGTTGCAATTTTTGCATTGATCAAAATAGTATTGCTGTATAATACTCCTATCCTACCCATAGAAATCCTTTCTTAGCTTCAGAAGTCACTGAAGCAAGTTCAAGTTATATTAGGATCCTGAAGTGTCCTTTCTTTTCTCTTTAAAGTGGGGGCTCTGAAATTTGGTAGGAAAACATCATGGTTTTGTTTAACCTGATCTGTTGTGTTCCACTAGTATATTGTTGGAAGCCTAGTGATGCCAGCAGGACCCTTATGTTGGCAGGTCGTAAGTGTTCAGAACAGGACATGGTTTCTGATGTGCTTGGGGAATAACTTATCTGTGAGGGAAATATTTGTATTTTTCTATGTGAATATTCTTGGTGCCATTATTTTCCTTTGGTGGTATCTGACAGGAAGTTAGTGAGTCCTGGCAAATATGGCTCTGTTGTTGTTGGAGATACCAAGAAATTGGAGAGGCAATTTCATAAAATAGCAGGGAATTAAACTAAAGAGCAATTGAACTTCAAGAATCTTTGAACTCATGACACTGGGGAGATGTATTATGATTTCCAACTGGTCTGGACTAAAGCTCTCAAACGGGATGTCAATAGTCAAAACACTAAATCAATAAAATATCAAGTTCAAGCCATTTTATTATCAAACGAAACTTTTGTTTGTCCTTTGCACAGTAAGATTTTAGTCTTTGCTGATGACTGTTGTTCTGTTTTGATTTAGTTCATGTACAGGCAAGATACATCCTTCCAGAAAGTATTTTAGGTAGACAATGGACATAGATTTGTAAAGCTGTTACCCAAGAAAAGACCACTCAGAACTTCCAACATATTTTGTGAGACTGGATATCAAACATTAGTCATACTCTTACTTTAACCCCTCTTCCTTTTGTTTTTATAGCTTTTCTCAATGATTTCCAGCTGTTTCTTGTCCCCTGGCCACTTTTCTTGGCCTTTCCATTCCATGTGGTCACTAACCACAATTGGTGGGCTCAGTAAAGGCTTTGTTCTGAGAAAACAAGACATGCTCTGAAGTGGACATTGACTCTAGACCTAAATGGAAATGAGCATACTGCTGTTCTTGCTTAAATCAAGTGAACAAAGCAGCAAAATAAATGGTGATGTAGATGAAATATTTCACTTCTAAAAGCTCATACTTAATCTGACCAATAATCTCCATAATAATAATACCACTGAAATCCAAACCCTAAAACAAAATACACACTAAATTATTTTAGACTATACCTGCCAAGAAATAGACATAATTTTCTATCAGTAGTGGAAAGTGTTTCACCAGAGCTCTGTTCTGGATTAGGCACATGTTAATTTCCACTAACTACCTGGTCTGAAATGTATCAGTCCAAAATGGTTGATGGATACCTGATATAGTTTGGATGTTGTCCCTCTAAATCTCATGTCGAAATGTAATCCCCAGTGTTAAAGGTGGGGCCTGATGCAAGGTGATTGGCTCATAGGGACAGATTTCTTATGATGGTTTACTGCCATCTCCTTGTGATAGTTAGTTCTTGTGAGATGTGGCTGTTTAAAAGTATGTGGCACATCCTCACCCTTTCTCTTGCTTCCTCTCTTACCATTTGACCTGCCTGCTTCTACTTTGCCTTCCTCCATGACTAACAACTCCCTGAGGCCTCACCAAAAGCTGAGCAGATGTTGGTGCCAAACTTGTATAGCCTGCAGACCCTTGAGCCAATTAAACCTCTTTTCTTTATAAATTACCCAGTCTCAGATATTTCTTTATAGCAGCACAAGGATGGCCTAACACAAACCCTATCCATTTGAATACATCTCCCTTCCATGCAGATGTTAAAAGGAGAATTAGGTAATGATAATGAAGTTAAAATAACGAGAAGAATGGGAAGGAGTTTCTTGAACAAACGAAATATTTTAGCAAGTATCTAGAAGGCAGAAAGAGGAAGAAATGATTATTAGGGAAACAAAATGGAGGAAAACCATGCAGCCCAGAAGAAAAGCAGAGGGGTTGCAGCTTTTTTCTGTATTCTAGATATAGTTATGCACTGAATAATAATGTTAAAGTCAGTGATGGACCATGTATACAGTGGTAGTCCCATAAGATTACAATACTGTGTTTCTACTGTACTATTTCTATGTTTACATATGCAAATACTTAACATTGTGTTATAGTTGCCTAGAGGATTTAGTACAGTAACATGCTGTGCAGATTTGTAGCGTAGGAGCAATAGGATAAACCTTATAGCCTAGATGTGTAGAAGGCTACACCATGTGGGTTTCTGCAAGTACACTCTACAATGTTTGCACAACAGAATCATCTAACAGCACATTTCTCAGAACTTATCCTCATGATTAAGAGATGATGATGTCTTGGATTCCTTCATTTCTACTTCCACACAATCAATAAATAACGCATGCTTACTGATTTTAACTCCCAAACATCAGTCTGGAATTGTCCTCAAACACCTGAATTTCTCTTTTCTATCATTCTATTGCCAGCACCTTAGGTCACATTTTTATTGTCTCCAGTTCTAACTGTTGCTGCAGCTTCTGGTTCCACTTCCTTTAGTTGTGGCTTTATACTAATTTATCTAAAATGCAGATCTTACAAACTAAGCCACCTCTCTAATTAAAACCTTGTTTTTTTTAAAAATATATATTTTATTGCGTTTTAGGTTTTGGGGTACATGTGAAGAATATGCAAGATTGTTGCATAGGTACATACATGGCAATGTGGTTAGCTGCCTTCAACCCCATCACCTCTATCTGACATTTCTCCCCATGTTATCCCTCTCCAACTCCCCACCCCCTGCTGTCCCTCCCCTAGATCCCCCCTACAGACCCCAGTGTGTGATGCTCTCCTGCCTGTGTCCATGTGTTCTCATTGTTCAACACCCGCCTATGAGTGAGAACATGCGGTGTTTGATTTTCTGTTCCTGTGTCAGTTTGCTGAGAATGATGGTTTCCAGATTCATCCATGTCCCTACAAAGGAAACGAACTCGTT
>CAUYLG010044937.1:0-14967 GCA_963573385.1 Cacajao melanocephalus | reverse complement strand
TCTCTTATTCCTTCCTGTCTCCATCGTTAAGCACAATTATTGGCATAAAAGAGGTTTTTGATACCCATTTTTAGACTACATTCTAGCCTGGGCAATAGAACAAGAATCCCGTTCTCTCTCCCTCTTTCTCTTCCTCTTTCTTTCTCTCTTATATTCTTTTTTTTCTTTCTTTCACTCTCACTTTCTTTCCTCTCTTTTTCTTTCTTTCAAAAAAAAAATCCTCTTAACTGGACTGTCATTTCTGCTATTAAAAATATTGTAAAAATGAGATAGTCTAGATGAATTATGCCAAAGTATGACTCTAGAAGGGTTTACATCTCAGAACAGTTTGACATGATTATTGACAGAAAGACTAGGATCAACATATTCACATTAATGGTTCCAGGCACAGCATCCATTCTTCAGGTCACGGCACTTGGTGAAGTAGCATAAACTGCAATTAATTTAAAAGGTTGAATTTCTGATTCCCTGCATAAGTTGACATAGCTTTATCATCTCATGTTGGTAGAAAGTAACTTTTACCATTAATTTCTATCAGAAGGCAAAAATAGGAAGGAAACATGATAATGGATTAAAAAAATAAAAGAAAAACAAAGACCAGAATTCCCAGCTAGGAATTTCAATGACAACTTCTTGGAATTCAAAGCAAATCATTCAGTCAGCTAATAGAGAACAGTGAAAAATAGATGATACTGCTTCTATAAGGAACTTAAACAAGTTTACAAGAAAAGAAAAAACACCATCAAAAAGTGGGTGAAGGATATGAACGGACACTTCTCAAAAGAAGACATTTATGTGGCCAAAAAACAAATGAAAAAAAGGTCATTATTACTGGTCATTAGAGAAATGCAAATCAAAATCAAAATGAGTAACCATCTCATGCCAGTTAGAGTGGCGATCATTAAAAAGTCAGGAAATAACAGATGCTGGAGAGGATGTGGAGAAATAGGAATGCAAGAAATTTAGTGCCTTCGTCCTTTCAGAGTGCTGACTGGGGTACTCAGATAAACCTGAATTTCCCCAGTTATATAGGGCATAGAAAAACTTTACCTTTACTCAGGAGCACAAAATTCATAGAAGAAGGAAAGCCATAAAGCTGTCAAATGTATTTTTATATCCAAAATTAAGTAATGCAGATCAAAATATCCAGTTAGCAAGGCTTGCTTTTTATGCTCAAATTGAACACTGATAAGAGGTTGAGTGAGATGGATACTCTTATATATGGTTTTCTGGAAGATATTACTAAAAAATTTGACAATACGTGTAAAAGAGCTTTAAAATGTTCATACACTGTTGCCAAGTAATTCTATTTTTAGAAAGTAATCAGAGATGTTTTCAAAGATATATGAACAAAGATGTTCATTATGCTTATTTACTTTAGGGAAAAAATAGAAATAAAAGCCCTTCATGTCAGCTAGGAGGAGGAAGCTGGCCGGGCTTGGTGGCTCACGCCTGTAGTCCCAGCACTTTGGGAGGCCGAAGTGGGCAGATCACCTGATGTCAGGAGTTCAAGACTAGCCTGGCCAACATGGCAAAACCCTGTCTCTACTAAAAATACAAAACTTAGCTAGGTGTGGTGGCAAGTGCCTATAATCCCAGCTACTTGGAAGGCTGAGGCGGGAGAATTGCTTGAACCTGGGAGGCAGAGGTTGCAGTGAGCTGAAATTGTGTCACCTTACTCGAGCCTGGGCAACAGGGTGAGACTGTGTCAAAAAAAAATAAAAAAGAAAGCCTAAATAAATTGTCATATGTTTGCATAATAGACTATTCAGCAGCCATTAAGCAAGTGAGACTCAACTCAGAGCTCCAGGGTTCATGAGTGAAACTTGTATTTGGCTCAGAATGTGCCAGATACCATCATCTCCAACTTTCCGGAAGAGGGAACAAAGGCTGAGCCTGTGAGTGAGACCAACTGAAACCTGGAGCCCAACTCGGGGACAACACAGCTTCCTGTGTGGGGGGTCTAAACTATCAGGGGCATGACAGCAGCAGTAACTTATCATAGTCCATTGGGCTGCGAGAAGACCAGACAGTGTTCAATATGTGAAGAAGATGGAGTAAGAAAACCCTCACCAGATGCCAGAACCTTGATCTTGAACTTCCCAGCCTCAAGAACTGAGAAGTTTCTATTCTTTATAAATTACTTAGCCTCAGGTACTCATACAGCAGCACAAACAGACTAAAACACACATACTACACATATTTTGAAGAAATTTATAGAAGTAAATGCATACTGTTTATGTTGTCAACTTCAATGTATACTGTTTATGTTGTTTTATACAGTCTGATTTTTAAATCAGTACCCGTATCTTATTTTATTTGCTCATCATAACTTATTTTGTAACTCCCTCATGGTTAGATTTTGTTAGAATTTTTGTAATTATAAATAACACTGAAAATGAAAGCACTTAAAAATACTCTCAGGCCAGAGAGTGAAGATGAAGGCTCTTAATTGCCAAGTGATTGGAAAGGTGTTTAGTGAGGCAGGCATGGAAATGCATCTTATATTGATGTGATATATTCACTAACAAACCCAAAAGCCAGAAGCATTTTATTACGTTTACATTTTGAAAATGCACCAGAGGCTATGACAGTGGATACAAGGGTTACAAATGGTAAATTCCATTGGTTTTCCACAACGAGAACAAAACCTTTAAATGGAATGTGTGCAGCGTTGCCTTGTTCTATGCCCAGCAGAGTGACCGTTCAACGTGGGCCGATTTGGAGTCTCGCCATTCTTCCTGCATTCAGCCTGAGGCCAGGCATGCTCCTGCAGAAGTCATACGGACTAGGGAAGGAACATGGGTCTCTTCGTCACCTATCTCAGCCCTGCCTCTTGGAACCTCACTGCTCCGACCTGTGAAAGACAAATAAGAGTAGCTTCCATCATCTTTGTTATCTCACATGAATAAACAATATGATAGCATGTCATATATATGCACATCTACTTAGTGAATTTCATAAGCAATCTTTACCAGTGAAGGTAGGTGAGCTGGGAGGAGGAAGGACAGGAGGTAATAGCATCGTCTCCCTCAGTGAGTCCCTGCCTCAGCCTGAGCTGTGAGGTAGCTGTGTCCTTGGGGGTCTTCCTTCCCCTGTACTTCTCAGAGGATAAATGCTTCACCTAGAGGAAAGAGACATGCACAGCATCCTTTAATGTAGCCCCTGAATGCAAGCACCATCTTCATTTGGTGTTCAAAGAAATAGATCTGTTCCAAGCTGGAGATTTTCAAGTGTAATATTGATTATATGGGAGTTGTTTTGCTTTATGTGCAGACTTTGAAATGAAACTCCCCTGTCACCTTTCTCAGAAGCAATTCCTTGGTTACCCTCATTGTATGGAGGAGAAAGCTGGCACCCCAGAGACTGCCAGTAACTTGAGGCAGCAGGATCATACCCACTGACTTCCAGGTCAACATCACAGCAAAATTGTGGCATGCATAAAGAACCCTCATTGTTACCGTGAGTGTCCCAGAAGGTTGTGAAATAGAAAATTTCACTGAAGTCAAAGGTCTTCTTCTCCTGGAAGGCCCTAACGAGTAAAGGTGACCGTAAAAACAAAAATTTAATATAGGAGAAGCAAAATGTCTGGCAAATCCATGTATGATAAAGGATCATTTGTTCTGAATAGGTTTTTACCTCATCACCCTTCATCTCACCTGGGGATTTCTTAAGTGTTGCGGGGGAAGAGAGTGAGAGCTGTCCCGTGGCTTGGCTAAGGGTTGAATCTCTTAGAGTCTGCCTGACCACCAGGGCAGTTGGGCTCCGAGAGGACTTAGTTTGCCCTGAGTTGGAGGATTTGAATTATTTTTCATCTATTTTATTGCAAAAGGGTAAATGTCCTGTGGCTCCTGGCTCATGGCAAAAATTCCTCCATGACTGACAGTTTTATAGATGCTGGTGAATTTGGTCTGGGATAACTTCTTACCAGTTTACCAGGTAAATGCTGGCTTTCCTTGTCCAAATGGGAAATCTAGTGTGAAACTGATTTAGTTGCAGGGGAAAATTGACCATGTGTATCACAGAGGCGGTTTCTCACCACTGAAAAAACCATGTCCTGCTTGGGAAAGAAAGCACCGAAAACCAAAACCGCCTTCCCTTTTCATAAGCAATTTTCTGCCAAAAGGAAAAGCAGTTTTATTTTTTGTGAACCCACAAAAATGTGATATTCGCCAGTGAGGAAATCACATTTGCATAACCGTATTAAAGATGTTTTTCTCATCCAGGCAAATGGGGAGAGTTTTACCTGGAATTACTTTGGGGGAAGGAGCGAGAGATAATGCCTTTCTATTTTTTAAAAATAGTCTTCTTTGTCTTGGAAATAGAAATTGCTCTACAGAGCAGACTCGGAAGCACTTCCTAGTCTCTCTACAGCTGTTAGTCCATCACTGGCTCAGGTTTAAGTAGGACTTCCATAAACCATACTTTGAACTTTTTTTAGCTAAACATTTTTTGATGGATTTAAGCTGTGGCTTGAACCAGTGGCACGAAAGTATGCACATGACAAGATTACTTTTCCAAAGAACACAAGAGCATCGGGTGCTTCCTGGGGGAGATGGGCGCACTCTGCCAGTTGAGTTGCCAGCAGGGAGCAGACCACACTGGCTTCTCAAACTTGTTCCTCTTGCTAATTGGTTCTGCAGGGCGCTCCAGGGCTGTAAACACTCATCTCCAGGGTCCAGATGAGAATGCGTGATTTCTGAGGGCCCACCCTTCTGGCACTGATAGCCACCCATGGCTCTGCAATGCTGGCCTGTGTGCCATAGGGTGTGGCAAATCCAGAACCACAGGCAGAGGCTCTGTGAGGGAGGGACCTGCCTATTCTTGCTCAGCTTTAGGAAGGGGCATGCCTGCCCCCAGCGTGTCTCCTCCTTATGCAAGCACAGCTCAGTGTCGGGTCTCGGCTCAGTGTTTTCAAAGCAGTCAGAGGCTGTAGCCTTCTTGCCAACAGGGGCCTTCTCAGATGCTGCCTGCTGGGGAGCAGTCCTTAACCTGCCCCCCCTCTTAAATAATTCACATCTCAACCTGTCTATTCTCACTCCAGAGCTCTATAGGTAAAGGAGCTCTGGATCTGGACTGAGAATAGATAGATTGAGATGCCTCTTGAAAAATGGTGCATGCTCTTGTTATATTCCTGCTACTTGCTCTGTTTAAAGGAGCCCTGGACAGTGAAGAGTAGAAGAATGCTAATCACAACCAGCCCAATCACTCAATTTAAATCGGGTGAATAAAGGGGAGTTTATGATACACTAACATTTGGATATTGATGATGGTGGGTATCAGCTAGTCTTCATGAGGAAAAAAAATGCAATTAAATATCAGTGTAACAGGATAATGAGAATTTGATATTAGCATAAATTGCTGAAGAGAGGCTGTGACAGCTCCAACTGAAGGTAGCTTCATAAATTTAGAGCTCTGACAGCCTAGCAGAGCTCGTTTGAAATGCTACAGTTCTGCTTGAAGGAAGAGGATGTGGACAACACATCGCCATCCCTGCCAGCCTTGGTGTTAAAAAGAGAAAAGCCTGAGAGGCAGAAAGATGCTGGAAAGCAGTTAGCTTCACCCCCTCTCTCAGTACAGAGCCTGCTGGAGTACTTGGGTTGACCAGGAGGACTTCCATTGACCACACAAGTGAGCCCGTTCCATTGCGAGACAGACCCAACTGCCTGAACACTGCTTTTTCTATTCAATTCAAATCCAGTTTCTGCTAACTTTCAGCAAGTCCAGCCTCTGGAGTCCCACAGCTCCCATCTCATTGCTCTCCCTCATGTGAGCTGCAGCAGCCCCTAGTTTGTAGTGATCGGTGTTCCGGCTCTGCCACTGACATCCCATGGCAGGTGATGTAAACCATGCAAGCTAGTCAATTTCAAAAACAAAAATTACAAGCCTAAAAGTGACTGAATACCAGCAACTTGAGTCTCTACTGCCTGTGTCTCTACTGCCTGTGTCTGCTATAGTAAATATAATATAAATAATAATATTTATTATTATCCAAATGGCCTCCAAATTTTACCAGTCTACATAAATGAATATTGTTACCTCCACATTAATACTAGAATCAGGCTGCTCCAGTCCTCACCCACTCGTACCTGAGTTTCAATCCCATGAACAGTTCCGTACTTTATTCCATTGTCCAGGTGAGTTATCTGGGAATGCCTAACTGCCTCCATGAATCAATTTGGGATCTTCTGTTGCTGTGGCCTCAGCGACTTCCCTCAGGCCTTCCTGCACCCACCGCCCTGCCGCTCTGGGCCAAGTTGCTCTGCGTGCCCCCACCTCCACCCTAACCATCTCTGCTGTTTGTTCTTGATGTGCTGTGCTAGCTCAACAGTTCCTTGCATAATGAGATGTGAAACTCACTCATTAGTGAGGAAACCTGCTCCATTTTTGGGGTAGTTAAGATTAGAAAATTCTTTCTTCCATTTATCTGAAATGCATATTCTTGTATTTTCCACAAACGTTTGTTCCCCTGTCTTTTGGAGCAGTTTAGACCAAGTTTCTTTGTAGGGTACAGTGTAGTCTACATGTGCAATTTTTCTCTCTCACTCACTCTTGTCTCTTTCTTTCTTAAGATTCCTAGATGGCAGAATGTGTATCTTGATGACTGGGCTGTAATTTTTGTGTAGGAGAATGCCACATTTAATTAGAAGCTTCAGCTGGGCATAGTGGCTCATGTCTGTAATCCCAGAACACTGGGAGGCCGAGGTGGGAGGATCAGTTGAGCCCAGAAGTTTGAGACCAGCCTGGACAACATAGTAAAACCTGGTCTTCACATACACAAAAAATTAGCTGGGCATGATGGCGTGCACCTGTAGTTCCAGCTACTCGAGAGGCTGAGGTGAGAGGATTGCTTGAGCCTGCAAGGTGGAGGCTGCAGTGAGCAGAAATCACACCACTCTACTCCAGCCTGGGTGACAGAGGGAGATCCTGTATCAAAAAATAACAATAATAATCATGAGAAAAGCAAAAAACAAAAAAAGAACCCAGAAGTCTTACATATGCTCTAGATGATTATAAAAATTGTACAGCCAGGGCCTGGACTGTAGGTGACTACCTTCCTAGTGTGATACAGACAGTCCCACAGATTTCTTCTCCTCTTAAAAATACCTCCTTTATTAATGTGCCTGCCTATCTATAATTTCAAGGATTCCATCCCTACATCCATGTTCAGGTGATGTCCTGGGGGCCTTTCAGGGGAACGTCTGTTTCCATGGCACAAATACACTGGTAAAAACCAACACGTTGCTCTAACTGGATTCTAGGAGGAGTCACCTCTGCTACTTACACCTAAGTTTGCTGGGAAGGAGGGATCTGAAAAGTTTCAGTGAACGGGACCCTGATGAAAGAACAGACCCTCTGAAGATGCCTTACAAGGTGTCTGTTGCAAATTGGGGTGGTGGGTTCCAAAGAAACTGTCAGGCATGTTTAGACTTACAGCATTGCATTAGCCCCGTTTCTAGCTTCTGTGAATTTAATGCTTTAATACTCACCCTACATGAATATGCTAAGTGCATCTTGTTCTGGACAATTTCATAATACCCTTGAGTTGCCCTGCCTTTCTGCCTCCCTTGTCACCTCCCCACACTTCTTGGTGGCAGCCCTCCTCTTAGGGCACATTTTTCAAATGCACAGTATTATCAAATACACAAAACCAACCAATTCACAGCTTGCACCCCTAGCACCTTCTCTACCAGGCTCTCACACTCTGGACCACTGTCCACTTGCCCTAAACACCTCTGGGTCAGGAACCAGACAATTAGGGACAGCTCCTGTGCCCCAGAGTCACTGAAATCATTCAAACCAGCCAGTCCTACACTTGCTTGCTCTGTGTGTCTCTTCCTTCCTGTAGGAGCCACGGTAGAGGCTCTTGCCCACAATACTCCTTCTCTGCCTCCGCACTCATCCCAGTGCCTCCATGTATGGCCTGTGGCATGACGTGCACTCTCTTTCTTGGGATCTGGGAGCATAGCCATTCTCAATGGCTGTACTACCTTCTCAATGGCTGTCGTCTCCTGATCTGTTGGTCCTCTGGTGCTCTGAATGCTTTTGTTCCCCCCAAATTTAAATGTTGAAACCCAGACCCCCAGTGTGATAGTCTTAGGAGGTGGGGCCTTTAGGAGGTGATTAAGTCATGTGGGTGGAGACCTCATGAATGGGGTTAGTCCCTTTACACAAGAGACTCCAGAGAGATTTCTCACTCCTTCTGCCTTGTGAGGACACAGTGAGAAAACAGCCGCCTGTGAACACCAGACACCAAATCTGCTGGCACCTTCATCTTGGATTTCCAGCTTCCAGGACTGTAAGAAATGAAAGTTAAGCTACCCAGTCTACGGTATCTTTATTATAGCAGGTGGAATGGCCTAAGACCATTGGTCATGCCATCCCTGAATAATAATGAAACCTATTAAAATACAGGCTTGGCCGGGCACGGTGGCTCATGCCTGTAATCCCAGCACTTTGGGAGGCAGAGGCAGGCAGATCAGTTGAGGTCAGGAGCTCGAGATCAGCCTGGCCAACATGATGGAACCTCATCTCTACTAAAATTACAAAAAAATTAGTAGGACGTGGTGGTGAGTGCCTGTCATCCCAGCTACTCAGGAGGCTGAGGCAGGAGAATCACCTGAACCTGGGAGGCAGAGGTTGAGGTGAGCCCAGATCATGTCATTGCACTCCAGCCTGGGCAACAGAGCAAGACTTCATCTTAAAAAATAATTAATTAATTAAATAAAATACAGTTTACTTTACATTTTGATGAAGACCACTCTGTGAGGAGGAAGGGCTAGTGATGAGGACAATTACTAGGAGAATAAATGAGACTGACTACATGGGGGCTGGGATTGAGAAGGGCCAGGGAGGAGCCTTAGGAGGGGCAAAAAGAGGACGTCCAATAGGGACAATGGGAAGGTTTGGTAGACACACTGTGTCCTCCTCCAAAGAGAGTCCAGTAGCATGCTAAGATAATACGTAAGAAAAGACCTCAGAGACAGGCAAGAATAAAAGCTGGCTATGCAAAAGTTATACACTCAGGAAACTTAGAGAGAAAGAGTCCATCAGGAAGAAATCCATTTCCTTACTGCAAGGAGTCCAGTGCTGTAGAGGAAATCACTCCAGCAAATACACCTGCCCTGCATTTCCAGGAAGTTCCCCCAGGCGAAGGCTTGGGCTCCTTTGTTTTCTTGGGCTCTAATTTTTTTTTTGAGACGAAGTCTTGCTTTGTTGCTCAGGCTGGAGTGCAGTGGTACAATCTTGGCTCAGTGCAACCTCCGCCTCCCAGGTTCAAGCTATTCTCCTGCCTCAGCCTCCTGAGTAGCTGGGATTACAGGCATGTGCCACCACGCTCGTCTAATTTTTGTATTTTTAGTAGAGATGGGGTTTTACCATGTTGGTCTGGCTGGTCTTGAACTCCTGCCCTCGTGATGTGCCCACCTCAGCCTCCCAAAGTGCTGGGATTACAGGCATGAGCCACTATGCCTGGCCTAAATATTTAAAGATCACAGAGAACACCTGATGTTGTATGTCCTATGTGAGGTGACTTTGGTGGAAATGGCCCTGGTCTCCCATGTCCCTGCATCCCTGGAATCTGGCCCGGGGTGGTTGTGGGGCAATCTGTTCTGAATATGTCCGGGGATTGCCAGATCTCAACCCTAATGGGCCATGTTGTGTGTTTTATTTACTCTTGTCATGGTGCTTTCTAGATCCCTGTCTCCTTCCTCGGTGTTTCAGTAAATGAGCAAAGCCTCCCAGTTGTCTGACAGGTCTCGGGGGGCTTATTAAGAGTTTTGGGCACACTTCAATGATCATTCCCCACCCCCAGTCTGTTCAGCTCTACTTCTTATGTTTTGCCTTCTGTTTATAGCAGGGGCCCCAGTTTAAACCTAACCTTCCAGCAGCAGGATCTGGCCTGGATGGTGGGTTAATTAATTTGCATGAGTCCATTCAACTAAAGATATTACTCTTTGACTCAATTTTTCCTCCCACTGTGCTCCTGCTACGTCTCAGAAAATGATCCCAAATGATCTCAACCTTCACTCAGGTCATCAGATCATCCCTGCCTTCTTTCTTTCTCATCCAATTCATCAGCAAGTCCAGTCAGCCCAGCATTCAAATGATCCCTCAATTCCCCCATGAGTCACCACCTTCACTGTTGGTGCCCTTGCCAAGCAGTCACCCTGTCTTGTCTAGACCACTGTCTATCTGTCTCCCTGCTTCCACTCTTTCTTTTTAGTAACAGGGTCTCACTCTGCTACCCAGGCTGGAGTGCAGTGGCAAACTAACTACAACCTTGACCTCCCTGGCTCAAATGATTCTCCCACCTCAGCCTCCCAGCTATTTCTACTCCGCAGGTCAACTTAATTCTTAACACAGATGCCAGATTGATCTTTTACAATTTGAAATCAGATCGTGTAAAACCCCAACTCGAAACCCTCTGTCTTCCCAACATGCTTGAGATAAAATTCAAACCCTTCACTCCGCCTGGCCTCTGTCCATCTCTCCACTTGCCTTCCTACCACTATCTCCACACCCCTCTGAAATTGAAGAGTTCCCTGACTCCCTTGCAGGATGTGCAATAGGGGAGTGGCTCGTCTGTTTGGGCGGCTGCTGCACTGCATGCTCGAACCCCTTACCTCCACGGGAAGGGAAACACACTAGCAAGTGCAGGAGCTGGGGCAAGTGCTTTTGGGCTCTGGCCCCATGGTAGTGTCTCAGGGTGGGTGCTTGTGACTCTTGAAGCCCCAGTAAATGTACTACAGTGCTCTTTAGCTCTGTAGTATACTTCACCAGTTTAGTGCTCTGTTGGTACTTGGGTGTTTGTTTAGTGTTCAGGAAGAATCAGGTCACACACAGACTTGAAGGATGGTGAATGTGGGGATTTTATTGCCAGATGGAGGTGCCTCTCAGCAGGATGGATGGAGAGCTGGAAAGGGGATGGAGTGGAAAGGTGATCTTCCCCTGGAGTTTGGCTGTCTCATGGCCGATCTCCTCTCTAACCATCCCTTGCTGAACTCTTCTCAATGTTCAGATGCTCCTTGTCTTCTCTCCTTTTCTGTGCCACTCTTCTGTTCCTCTGCTCTTCTGTTCGTCTGCCCATCTGCTCATGGAGCCTGGGGCTTGGGGTTTATAAGGGTACAGGATGGGGTTGTGGTGGGCCAAAAGGCAACATTTGGGCTCAAAAACAAGAATGACTAATTCCTATTTAGGGCTGCAGGTTTCCAGGTTTGGGGATGGGGACTTTGCTGGGGAACTGTCCTCTTCTACCCAGCATTTCCTTGTCCATAGCACCTACACTCCAGCTTCTCTAAAAGGTCAAGTTCATTGCCATCTTGGGGACGTTGCACTTGCTTTCTTGTTTGGAATGTTCTGCCTTTGGATCTCTCTCTGCACTCAGATTTCTTTTAAGAGGTTACCCCTCAGATAGATCTGCCCTTGCTATGTGGTTCACATACAACCTTCTTCCCTGGTTCCCTTGCTTTGTTCTTTCCCCATAAAATGCATGCATTTGTTACTAGGTTGCTGTTTCTCCTCTTACCAGAATGCACGTGCTGTGAGGTCAGGATTTGTCTGCATTGCTCATTACTGTATTCTAGAGTTTTGAATGCTGACTGATAAGTCAGCATTCCCAGCAATGTCCAACTCTTGCTCTGGGTTCTTCCTGGCAAACCCATAAGTTGCCAAAATTGTGTTAAAACTCATCCAGGGGCAGAGATTCAAATCTCTTAAAAACAGTACAACCGACTATGCTAATCAAGAAAAGGGGAAAGAGCCATGTGAAATTTAGAGGGGCACAAAGGCAGGCCTCCTCTTCAGGAGTGCTGGAAATGGCCATGCAAGGAGGGAAGTGGCCTGGACGGACCAAGGCAGGTGCGGCAGCAGGCAGTCCTAGGGCTGGCTCACTGGGAGGCATCCTGGGCTAGGAGATGAAAAATCTTTCTCAACAATACCAGTTTGGACAGAGTTTTGCAGATCCCTGGAGTGTTCCAGCATGGGGCCAGGGAGGGCAGGCCAGGAGGGCGAGGTGATGTGAGTTGGGAGATGTTAGAAGGAAACAAGACCACAGACTTCCAACAAGTAACAAGAATGTGGCAAAGTAGAAATAGCTCCAATCACATTATGGAATATTTATATTAATTTGCAAATCAAATAAATGTTTTAGATTCCAAGAATTTTCAATACTCCTTCTCTTTGGTGAGATGGGATGCCCCTAGGGCAGTGTTTATCCAAGTGTAGTCGTCAGGCTTCAGATAGCAAAATTAGCCTCATTTGGGAACTTCTTTAAAAAGCAACTTCTCAAGCTCCATCCCAGACTTCTGAATGAGAAACCCTGCAGGAGGGGCCCAGCAATCTGTGTTTCCACAAGTCCACCAGAGGATTCTGGTGCACACTAAGGCTTGGAAACCATTACTCCAGAATAGGCCTTTTCAGACATTTTAAAGTGCCTGGGAGTCAGCAGGTGATCTTGTTAAATAAAAGTACAAATTCTAATTAGTAGGTCTGGGTTGGAGCGGAGATTCTACATTTCTAACAAGTGCCCAGTTGCTGCTGATGCTGCTGGACCATGGAGCCCACATAGAAAGGGTCTATGATCAGAACAAGACCAAGAGTTCATGACCTGTATCATGGGCTTTGTGGGAGCTTTTCTATTTGGTAAGGGGGAAATAGAAGCTAAGTAAAACCTCCTCTGGGAGTCCCTCGTGGGTGATGAGGGCTGGACCTTAGATCTTGATGCTGCTTTCTGGTCTGAGGGCAGGTGGGAGAGAGTTGGTGGTAGTAGAGTTAAGAGCATCCATATTTGGGAAACATTTGCTAGATCTGGCCTTGTGGGAAGGACCCTGGAGTACTTCCACTCAAATTCCTTCTGGGGGTTTCCATGGATGCATCATTTTCATGCTCTATAGTGTGGTTTGAAGTTTCTTTCTTTTCAGGGGGGTGTATAGGGAAAGGTGGGAGGAGGTAAACAAAAATAAAAATGAAAATATTTGGAGGGAGATTGGCTTGAGAATCTCACAAAAGAAGTTTAGTATATTTAATTGGAAAGGAAAGGGTTTAAGGTGGAAATAGCTGGCTAGAGTCACATTCTTTTTTTTTTTTGTATTTAAGTTCTGGGGTGCATGTGCAAATCTTGCAAGATTGTTGCATAAGTACACACATGCCCTGGTGGTTTGCTGCCTCCATCCCCCCATTACCTACATCAAGCATTTCTCCCAGTGTTATCCCTCCCCAAGCCTCCACACCCCCTGCTGTCCCTCCCCTAGGCCCCCACCCTCCAACAGACTCCAGTGTGTGATGCTCCCCTCCTTGTTCCCATGTGTTCTCATTGTTCAACACCTGCCTGTGAGTGAGAATATGCAGTGTTTGGTTTTCTGTTCTTGTGTCAGTTTGCTGAGAATGATGGTTTCCAGATTCATCCATGTCCCTACAAAGGACACAAACTCAACATTTTTTATGGCTGCATAGTATTCCATGGTGTATATGTGCCACATTTTCTTTGTCCAGTCTGTCATTGATGGGCATTTGGGTTGATTCCAAATCTTCGCTATTGTCAAAAGTACCGTGATGAACATACATGTGCATGTGTCTTTGTAACAGAACGATTTATAGTCCTTTGGGTATATATCCAGTAATGGGATTGCTGGGTCAAATGGAATTTCTGTTTCTGAATCCTTGGGGAATCACCACACTGTCTTCTACAGTGGCTGAACTAATTTACACTCCCACCAACAGTGTAAAAGTGTTCCTATTTCTCCACATCCTCTCCAGCATCTGTTGTCTCCAGACATTTTAATGATCAACATTCTAACTGGCATGAGATGGTATCTTGATGTGGTTTTGATTTGCATTTCTCTAATGACCAGTGATGATGAGCATTTTTTCATATGTTTATGGGCCTCATGAATGCCTTCTTTTGAAATGTGTCTGTTCATATCCTTTGCCCACTTTTGAATGGGTTTGTTTGTATTTTTCTTGTAAATCTGCTTTAGTTCTTTGTAGATTCTGGATATTAGTCCTTTGTCAGATGGGTAGATAGCAAAAATTTTTCCCCATTCTGTCCGTTGCCAGTTCACTCTAATGATTGTTTCTTTTGCTGTGCAGAAACTCTTAAGTTTAATTAGATCCCATTTGTCTATTTTGGCTTTTGTTGCCATTGCTTTTGGTATTTTAGCCATGAAGTCCTTGCCTATGCCTATGTCCTGAATGGTATTGCTTAGGTTTTCCTCTAGGGTTTTTATGGTTTTAGATCTTATGTTTAAATCTTTAATCCATCTGCAGTTAATTTTAGTGTAAGGTGTCAGGAAGGGGTCCAGTTTTTGCTTTCTGCATATGCTTAGCCAGTTTTCCCAACATCATTTATTAAACAGGGAACCTTTTCTCATTACTTGTTTTTGTCAGGTTTGTCAAAGATCGCATGGTTGTAGATGTGTGGTGTTACTTCTGAGGCCTCTGTTCTGTTCCATTGGTCTATATCTCTGTTTTGGTACCAATACCATGCTGTTTTGAGTACTGTAGCCCTGTAGTATAGTTTGAAGTCAGGTAGCTTGATGCCTCTGGCTTTTTTCTTTTTGCTTAGGATTATCTTGGCTATGCGGGCTCTCTTTTGGTTCCATATGAAGTTTAAGGTGTTTTTTTCCAGTTCTGTGTGGAAGGTCAATAGTAGCATGATGGGGATAGTGTTGAATCTATAAATTACTTTGGGCAGTATGGCCATTTTCATGATATTGATTCTTCCTAACCATGAGCATGGAATGTTTCTCCATCTATTTGTGTCCTCTTATTTCGTTGAGCAGTGGTTTGTAGCTCTCCTTGCCTTGAAGAGGTCCTTTACGTTCTTTCTTAGTTGTATTCCTAGGTATTTTATTCTCTTTGTAGCAATTGTGAATGGCAGTTCATTCTTGATTTGGCTCTCTTTAAGTCTGTTATTGGTGTATAGGAATGCTTGTGATTTTTGCACATTGATTTTGTATCCTGAGACTT
>CAUYLG010044935.1:0-115773 GCA_963573385.1 Cacajao melanocephalus | reverse complement strand
TACTGTCCCTCCCCTAGCTGTCCCCCCCTGCCACTTCTTGACAGGCCCTGGTGTGTGATATTTTCCTCTCCGTGTCCATGTATTCTCATTGTTTAACTTCCACTTATGAATGAGAACATGTGGTGTTTGGTTTTCTGTTCTAGTTTTACTTTGCTGAGAATGATGGTTTTCAGCTTCATCCATGCCACTGCAAGGAATATTAACTCATTCTTTTTTATGGCTGCATAGTATTCCATGGTGTATATGTGCCACATTTTCTTTATCAAATCTATATTTGATGGGCATTTGGGTTGGTTTCAAGTCTTTTCTATTGTGAACAGTGCCACAATAAATATATGTGTGCATGTGTCTTAATAATAGAATGATTTATAATCCTTTGGGTATATACCCAGTAATGAGATTGCTGGGTCAAATGGTATTTCTAGTTCTAGATCCTTGAGGAACTACCACACTGTCTTCCACAATGGTTGAACTAATCTACACTCCCACCAACAATGTAAAAGTGTTCCTATTTCTCCACAGCCTCTCCAGCATCTGTTGTTTCCTGACTTTTTAATAATCATCATTCTAACTGGCATGAGATGGTATCTCAATGTGGCTTTGATTTGGGTTTCTCCAATGACCAGTGATGATGAGCTTTTTTTCATATGTTTGGTAGCTGTATAAATGTCTTCTTTTAAGAAGTGCCTGTTCATATCCTTTGCCCACTTTTTGATGGGGTTGTTTGTTTTTTTCTTGTAAATTTGCTTAAGTTCTTTGTAGATTCTGGATGTTAAGAAAATTTTTTTATCAGTTTCAACATAATGCAAGAAAATAAGATTTATATAAAATATAGCTATAAAATATATATTACCTATAGTAATACATAAAGAAACATATAGGATGACCAAAATGTAAAACTTAAATACCATGAAAATTAAAAAAAAAGGATTGTAATAAACAGTGCAGTTTTAAAAAATATTGTTTTTTAAAACTTGTCTTTTCAAACCTTGTCTCTTTAAAGATACAAATTAAAAATATGCAACTATTAGTAGAAACTAAATATTTGGTCATAAAGAGAAAAAAATTTTATTCACCTATTTAGTATATTGGAAACATACACTTAAAGAGTCTCACAAAATTAATACCCAACTATAAAGCATTTTAAGTACTTGCCAGTATAATATTTTGACAGATGAAAGAGATGACAAATATTTATGTTTCACACAAATTCTGATGTCTAAAAGAAGTCTTACTTCACATATACTTATTCTACTAAGTAAAATATATTATAAATTATTCAAATCAGTGATGTGGAAAAATGGTTTTCTCCATCAAGAGGAATTACAAAATTTTACCAAATAATTTACAGAAGGCAATATGGAAACAAATTCATATTTTTGTGGGAAAATATTTGTGACTGAGTATTTTATATTTTTAAAACCAATCCAAGTGAATATCCTTTATGAAGGTTAGAGTATTCAAATTTAAATCCGGATATATTTGTTGATCATCCATTAGGTGCTATAAACTCTTGTGAGATGCTGATGATCCATGATTGAAAAAAGCAGACAAAGATTACTAGTTGAGCTTAACTGTTAGCAGGGAAGATAGAAAGGAGCTAATCAATGCCATAGATAAAAATATGTACTAGCATAGTCAAAGGGGACAGGTGAGGGGCTTGGTAGGGGAAAAATGTCCAAGTCCATTAAGGGGTGTCTACACGCTGGTGGAAGGTATTTGCAATTCTTAATGTCGATACAAGCTCAGAGAATATCCTTTTGGAAAAATAAAATACTTATTAATGTCTGAGAAACAAATTCTTATTAAAATTGGCTATTTAGCCATAAATTTAAGTACAAAACATTTCTTAACACATTAATTATGTTTTGTACTTTTGCTAATAGCCATTGTAACAGGAATAAGGTGATATCTTATTACGGTTTTGATTCACAGTTCCCTGACAATTAGTGATGATGAACATTTTTCTCATATACCTGTAGGACATTTGTATGTCTTCTTTTGAGAATTGTCTATTCAGCTTGTTTTTTCATTTTTTTTAATTGAAGTGTTTTTTTTTTTGTTATTGAATTGAGGTACCCATACATTTTGGATATTAACCCCTTATCATATGCATGGTTCACAAATTTTCTCCCATTCTGCAGGTTATCATAACATTCTGTTTATTTATTTATTTATTTTTGCTGTTTTTTAAAATTTTTTTTAGTTTTGTGCAATCTTATTTGTCTATTTTGCTTTTATTGGCTGTACTTATAGCATCATACCCAAAAATTCATTGTCCAGACCAGTGTCAAGAAGCTACTCCCTTAAGTTTTTATCCAGTAATTTTACAGTTTCAGACCTTAAGTTTAAGCATTTTGATTTGATGTTTGTGTATACTGTGAGATAAGGTACCAGTTTTGTTCTTCTGCATGTGGATATCTAAGTTTTCCCAAAACCATTTATTTAAGAGATGGTCTTTTCACCACTGTGTATTCTTGACATTTTTCTCAAAGAACCATTGATGGTAAGTGGGTGGATTTATTTATAGACTCCCTATTCTGTTCTATTGCTCTACATGTCTGTCTTTATGAGAGTACCATGCTGTTTTGATTGCTATAGCTTTGTAGTGTATTTTGAAATTAGGTAGTGTGCTGCCTCCACCTTTGGTCTTCTTGCTCATGATTGCTTCTATTCTGGGTCTTTTGCATTTCTACGTGAATTTTAAAATTGACAAGGTTATGCAGAAAATGGAATCTTTGTACAATGTTGATGGAAATGTAAATTAGTACAACCATTGTTGAAAACAGTATGTAAGCTCTTCAAAAAATCAAAAACAGAATGACTCTGTGATTCAGAAATTCCATCTATGTGTATATATCCAAAGAAAACTAAATCATTATATGGAGGAGATATCTTCACTCTTATGTTCATATCAGCATTATTCACAATATCCATGATCTGGAATCTACCCAAGTGTCCAACAACAAAGGAATGGATAAACAAAATGGTACATATTCAGCCTTAAAAAAGGAAACGGTCATTTGCTATGACATAAGTGAAACTGCATGGCACTATGCTAAGTGAAATAAGCCAGTCACAGAAAAACAAATAATGCAAGATCTCACTTATGTGTGAAATCCAAAAAAGTCAAACTCAAAGAAGCAGAGAGTAGGAAGGTTGTTGCCAGGGGCTGGATGTTGGTAGAAATGAGGAAATGTTGTTCAAATAAGATAGTATTTCAGTTACACAGATTGAATAAGTTCTGGGGATCTAATACACAGCATAGTGACTGTAGTTAAAAATACTATGCTTTGAATTCATCAAGAGAGTGAATCATACTTGTTCTTGCCACACAAAAACACTCAAAGGTAACTACAGGAAGTGATGCATATATTAATTTGTTTGATGGTAGTAATCATTTTACGATGGTATACATATATCAAAGCATCATGTTATATTTCCTAAATAAATGATTTTTTGTTTTTTTATAATTCAATAAAATGAATAGAAAAATATTTAGGGATTATCTGTTATTGATAGAATGCTACGCAAAGTTAATGAAATTATTTGAAATTTTAAAATCTTAGTGACTCCTGTGTAAATAGAATGATCCAAATTGCTGCTCTAGATTAGAAGAAAATTTTAAACTCAGATATCTACTTAATGAAAATTAGAAACTAGTAAAGTTGATAAAGTTTCCTTTGAAAGTTTAAAAAAATTATAAAACCGTAAGCAGAATGAAGAAGTTGGCAAATATTAAGGATTTATTGATTTCCTATGGATATTGTAACAGATCATAGCAAATTAGTGCATCAAACAATAGAAATTTATTTTCTAAAAGTTCTAAAGGTCAGAAGCCTAAAATCAGTATCACTGGGTGAAAGCAAGGTGTTGGTATTGCTGCACTCCTTCTAGAGACTTTGGGGAGAATTTATTCTTTGCCTATTCAAGCTTCTGGCTGCTGGCATACATTAGTTTGTGGCCACATCACTCCAATCTTTCTCTCGCTAAAGGCATATCCTTCACATATCCTTCTTTTCTCTTAGTGTGTCATTTCTCCCTTTGCTTTTCTCATGTAAAGAAATATTTAACTGCATTTTGGGCCCCACCTGATAAACCAAGATAATTCACTCGTTTCAGGATCTTTAATCAGCTGCAAAGAACTTTTCATACAATGTGATATTTATAGATCTAGAGAATAGATCATATCTTTTACAGGGATCATTTTTCAGGCTATCACGAAAAACAAATATAATAATGTTATTTTTATACTAGCTATAAAAACCACTGAGATTGCTTTTATAAAATAAATATTTTCTTTTTCATGTAACATTTATTTTCATTTTTGAGTTGAAATCATTTATATCATTGTTTCATAATTGTCATTAATACACTATTTTTGAATGAATAACTAGCCAGGACATGTCAGTCATCTTAAATGTAAGTACAACTTTTAGCAGCCATACACAAAGACAAAATCATTGATGTTACAAAAATTTAGCCTAAGTGCTGTGCAGTGATATTTTTAATAGCAAAAAAAAAAAAAAGAAATTGCATGTGATCTGAATGGTTCCTAATAGGGCAATACTTAAATAACTATGGTCTGTATAATGGGCTATTATACAGTCATCAAGTAGAATGGTAAATATGTACATGCAATGTTATTGAGAGTGTTTGTGATAGTAATACATTTTTTAAAGTATGATATGAAATACTATGTACTGTATAGTTTTAGAAAATAAGTATGAACATTAAAAATATATAATACAGATTAAAAGTAACTGTGTTTAAAAAACTATGAGATTATGAGTCTGTCATTGCATTAATGATTTACAATGAGCTTAAGAGAAGCAGTAGAATTTTATTTTTAATTAGATTTTATTTGCAAAATTTCCTGCTACGAAATAGAAAATTTTGTTTAGAAGAGCTATATAAATGAAATAAATAAAATTTGCATATGGGTGTATTACCTTATTACTTCCACAATAAAAAGGTATACATTATTTTATTATTACTCACACAGCAAAGATAAATCTTTGAAAAAAGATTTAAAAATAAATCATTTGAAAAAATATCAAGGACATTTTCTTTATTATAAAGAAATGATGGTATAGTACTTTATATTATTTAAAAAATAAAACTGATATGCACATATAACAATTTTGTCAAAGGAAATTGATTTGGTGAGATGTATGATTATGATTTATATAGTCTACATAAAATTAAAAGGTGAAATTGTCTTTTAACTTGTTATAAATTGAGGATAAAAAATGGACATATTTTCTGAAGTTTCAATCAATTTATTGACTCTATATTTTCCCACTTATGTGGAGTATAGCCATTTGTATTTACATTTTCATGAGAGAGGAAGTTGGGTTATGTTCATATTTCTTATTAAGTGTTTTAGGAAACAGGGCAGAGTGTGATTATAATATCTGCTCCCTAGTAGGAAAGCATTTGTTTATGGTATGAATGCAACCAGGGGCTAGGTTTTCAGAGCCATATAAACTAAGATCATAAAATCAAAGGTATGCCACAAATATCTAGCTCATATAAGAAAGTACAAATGATTCAATATTTTTTAAATCTAATTTCAGTTGCTTATCAAAATATGAAATATTGCCGGGCTCAGTGGCTCATGCCTGTAATCCTAGCACTTTGGGAGGCCAAGGCAGGTGGATCACTTGAGGTCAGGAGTTCAAGATCATCCTGGTCAACATGGTGAAACTCCGTTTCTACTAAAAATACAAAGTTTAGCTGGATGTGGTGGCACACATCTGTCATCCCAGCTTCTTGAGAGGCTGAGGCAGGAGAATCACTTAAACCTGGGAGGCGGAGGTTGCAGTGAGAGGATTATCAAGCTACTGCACTCCAGCCTGGGTGACAGAATGAGACTTTGTCTTAAAAAACAACACACAAAAATGAAATTTCAATATTGAATCTTATAGTAAGGTTCTTTATGAGATTATTTTAAAAACATTTAAATAATTAAATTATTTTAAATTTCTTTCACATGCTAACTTTTAAATGACACACACACACGTACACACACATACACACACACACACACACACACACAAACACACACACAGAGAGAAGTGGTTAGAATCTTTTGTTCAGGCTCACACAGTGAATGTTGCCAGATATTAAAATACAAAAGAGTCCAATATGTCTAGAAGTTAAAGGTTTAGAACTAAGTTTTAAACATCTTAATTTGACTATTTGTAACAGTTTAGATTGTACTGAAATAGAATTAATATGAAATTGATAGTTTCTCTATGGAAATCCTGTGTAATTTCAGAAAAAGTCTCATACAAATGTTCTTGTAGTTTTAGAGAAATACTCTAACCAAGGAGCCACTTTTGCAAGATAAAATTAGAGCTATCATTTTGCTTTCCCATTTACAAGGAAATGACACCATATACAAAATTAATGCTGTATGAAATACACCTAATAACTCATCATCCAAAATTTAATTAATCAAATGAAATTATCAGTCATAATAAGTACATGGGAAAGAATATTCAGAAATTAAAAAGTTACTAAATATGCCAGAGTTTGGACATTTTTCTAATATTTATGCACAAAAATGAGCACTCCACTTATGATTACTGGGAGTTGATTTTTCCTTATCTACCTATAATTATGATGTAATTGTATTTGGTTTTCTGCCGTATTTAATGTATGCTTTGAAATTTTGATAGTCTAAAAAAATGACACTTTTCTTCTTAGTTTTCAAAGACCTGCATATAAACATAACCCAATTTTTCAATCATTATTGATGCTATTAACTGTTGCATCTCTGTCAGAATGCTTAATTTCTTCTAGAAGGCATGACACAATTATTAACTGATTAAACAAATATATCACAAATTACTGGATTCATATTATCTATATTCTCATAAGGTATATATGAGGAAATTTCCATTCAATATAATATGTTGCTGAAAATTCATGCATGTATGTATATATTCACTTAATATATAATAATAGGTATATAAATGGCATGCTATTACTACAGTTTAAAATAAAAATCTTTGCCCAGATAACTTTAAATTACTTTATTAGACCATGATTTGTTTGAAATATTTCCAAATATAGAGATGTTTCCCTTCCCCACTCCTCATTCTCTTTCACTCCTTTCCCTGTTCTCCCTTCATTCTCCTACTCCCTCTTCTTTTTCTTTGATTTTGTCAGTTCTAAATCACTATAGATAAAAATTTCTCAACAACAGCACTTTATACATTTTGGATTGCATAACTCTTGTTGTGTGGGCTACCCTGTGCATTGTAAAATATTTAGCAGCATTTCTTGCTTCTATTCACTAGAAGACTGGTGCTACTCTTGTGTTAGAAAAATCAAGAATATCTTCAGATATTTCCCGTGGTACAAACAGTCAGTTGACCTTAGCATTGTTGTGATACTTTGGTGGAATATTTTGCCCTTTTGTACTTTTCAGCAAGGCCAGATCTTAGATTCTTTATGTTATAAATTGTTCCTTGGATAGTCATCTTGCTTTACAATTGTTAAGGTCTATTGAAAGCTATAGAGAGATACAAGAAAAAGGTATTAAACACAGCAGTTCAAAACTGTGTTTAATCTGATAAAATCTACGGAATATCAGATTAGCATTTGTGCAGGTGCCTCCTAAACAATTTTGGTTGCATGTATGACTAGTATTCCGAACTCCTTAACATGTCAAACTTGAAAATAACCCTTTTCTCCATGCTTGCTTTTCTTATTGTGTCAGCTAAATAATTGACACTTAGTATTACTTTTTTTCTTTTCTTTTTTTTGAGATGAAGTTTCGCTATTGTTGCCCAGGCTGGAGTCAAATGGCATGATCTTGGCTCACCGCAACCTCTGCCTCCCAGGTTCAAGTGGTTCTCCTACCTCAGCCGCCCAAGTAGCTGGGATTACAGGCATGCATCACCATGCCTGGCTAATTTTTAGTATTATTAGTAGAGACTGGGTTTCTCCATGTTGGTCAGGCTGGTCTTGAACTCCCGATCTCAGATAAGCCACCCACCTCGGCCTCCCAAAGTGCTGGGATTATAGGCATGAGCCACTGTACCTGGCTGACACTTAGTATTTCTAAACAACTCTTTTGACTCATTTATTGGATTGATTCTCTCCTTTGGCTTACAAAACTTTGATAAGTAAGCTTTTCCATTTTTTTGTAAGAACTTTCATAATATTCCTTGTGTTTAATCTGTAGTCTCCATTAACATAATGGCTGACTTATCTATGGCACTCTGCAGTTTTCAGGAACACATATGGAAGCAAAATGTGATGTTGTTGACAAAAAATAGAAGACAAATATAGACAGACACATGCTAAAACCTTACATAATGTACTGGGAAGAAGATAGAGGTTTTCAGGAAGTAGACTTGAGACAGTGGATAATAACAGTAACGTGAGAGGTCATTTGTACCTCAAGTAAAAAAACATTATATATGATCTTTTGTACCACAATTAAAGAGTAATTTCCCCAGATACAGTATAATGATATTTTTAAGTCATGATTATATGAAATACAGATTTGGTCCTCTATCAAAACAATTTTTATACCCCTATTTTTTAAGTTAAATTCATTTTATTTTATAGTATATGAGCCATTTGTAAGATCGTAATAGCCACAAAGATTTCCAATTCTTTCTAATCCTTAATCCTTATTAAAAAAAAAACTGGCAGGCAAAATTTTTATTAAATTTCTTCTTAAAATTAAGTAAAACTGAACTAAAAAGAATCAGGAAACACTCTTTTCAAGTGACATAGCAACATAGTGAGAATGGATTAGTGAGCAATGGAATAAAATTCTGCTAACATCAGTGAATTGAGAGTGTCACAGAGAGTCCATTAAGGGGAGGGAAAACAGTTAACACTTCGGTGATCTTTTTCCAAGCAGGGAAAAGCACATAACAAACAGAAAGCCCAAGCAGTAAAACTGGAAAAAGAAAAAACAAAAAAAAACAAGCAACAAAAAAAGAATGATCTGTTGAAAGAAATGTGAAGACTACTCTTTAGGGGTACTGTTCTAGCACTGAGGAAATAACTGCTTTCAAACAGGATTTATTGTTTAGAGCAGGACAGGAACATAGAAAATGTGTGATTCATATCTTCAAAAAGTTTAAAATGAATCATTTCTCCTGAGAAAGTAGAGTTAGTTCAAAAGAAAGGACATATCTGTAATAAAAATTATTAAATATTGTGCAAAAGCAATGTTGCCAAATTAAAAGTTGAGACATAGGTTCAATACCAAAAATCATAAAATCAAGAACATAAAACTGAAAGGAAGTACATAGATAAGCATAGACAAATATTAACTGGCACACATGCGCCACATATTTCATAGGCACACATGCATGTATACACAAATGAACATACACTTATACAGAAACTCACATACACAGAAATGCACATACATATACAAACAGACCAGATACATAGTCACACACCTCATGGTCCAGTGTCTATGTATGCACATACAAACACATTTCACAGGTGACACATACACAGATCTATAGAGAACACAAATATACACATACAGGCCACACAAAGACACAAATATATGCATAATGCTTACACACAAAAGCAGAGACATACATAGATAACCACGCACAACCACAGGTGATACACACAAATACACAAAGCCAGGTGACTGCAAAAATATAAGGACTTTAAGGAACAAAGATTACGGCATTAAAAGAAAGGTATCGAGATAAAGATAGAAATAGGGATAGATATTAATGAATACCAGAAAAAAATTAAATTACCTAGGAGAAATTTAATAATCTCTGATAACTATCTCAAATAATAATAATACATTAAAATTGAAAATAAAAATTAGGTCTTGAAAAATAATCACTTGTGAGTAACCTAAAACTTTCTCACTAACATTTAGGTGAAAGAGAAAGTCAAATGTACATTTGTGGATGTCTAATTTTAAAATTGTAAAGTGGTCTCCTTATTCCAAGTTGAGTTAACCCTTTAATGTTTTGATTAGAGTACATTATATCATCTTCTTCAAACAATAGAAATGGATGCTGGAGTCCCTTTCTGTTTGAGATCTTAAAAATATTTTCCTAAAGAATGTTTCTGGAATTTACACCTGGGAATGATGTCTCAGGCCATATATCAGATGATTTTCAAAGTACTCAGTTTTGACCATAGCTTTGTTCAGCTTTTTTGTATGTTGTAAGAAATGTAAGTTATAATAATTAAATTTAGACCCCTTCTGATAATACTGAAAAAACCCTTAGGTCAATTATCATATAATATTTATTAAAATACTTAGATTCTGTTAGTCTGAATCATACATTTTCCTGAACTTAAGAAAGGAGATTTTTGCGTAAAGTATTAGAGGCATTCTGAAGTAAAATTATTGACATAATATGCACAATTCCCAAGTTTTCTCTGTATCAATCCTTTCCCAAAATCACATTGAGGAGCGGGTATAACAAGAAGGGATAAGAGGTGTTGAGTGAAGAAAGCTACATAGGAATGCACATCAAAAGCAAACCGCTCTACTGTAAGTCATCTCTCCACTCTGAGACGTAGTTCAAATTATAAATATTTTTTGGTGCTACAAACATTCCTCTCTAAGGCATTTATTTTGGCACACAATTGAGTCTCTCAAATGTTTGTGTGTGTGCACACTTGTGTCTGTTATATTCTGAACCTGATGATTTCATGATAATTCATCTGAGGACTGTTTTTGCCGGCTCTCTGTTAGTTCTTTGTTTTCCCATGCTCCTTGAGATGCTTTTTTGGGTGATCATGTGTGATCCAGCTTTACCTGTGGCAATTCTTGGAAGAAAGAAGTCCTCTAGCAGGGCTTTTATTTGCTTTACTAGGTGCCTGGCTTACTAACAAGCAAGATATACATTTTAAAAGAACTCCTTGCTTCCAAGGTCATTGGATCTGATGTTAGGTCTTAAATCCAACTGAGACTCCAGCCGTATCACAGCTTGAGAAATAAAATATCATCACTACATTTATGACTTTTTTCAGTAGCATTCCATTTTTTCCTAAGTGCAGCTGCAACATATTTGTGTAACTCATAAACTTTTATTTGACATACTCTGATATAAATAAAATACAATCTGATTTTTCTTTTCTATCTATATGCTACTTTCACTTATATCATCATCCCTCCTCCACATGAAAGATTATGTTAGTCATCCCTTATTTTCCATGTAGTTATATTATCTATATATGTAGCCCTATGGTTTTTTATCTTGAGTAAATGGGACTATATTAGTTGTATTTTACTATGGCTTGCTTATCTTTTGCTCAACATTGTTTCGATTCATTCTTCTTGAGGTGTGTAGCTTCTGTACATTCATTATCATTGCTGCATGATATTTATAGTATGGACACATCTAGTCTTGTACATTTAGGCTGTAATTTGTTATCACATGCTATAAGCATTCAAATAAATGTTTCTTGGTCAAAAATTACAAGGATTTGTATATTACATATACCAAATAGTTGAAATGCTGAATCATGAGTCTTCAATGTGGATAACATCACATGATGTTTAAATACTCTTTTAAACATAAAGGAGAATTAAAGACTCCCAGATAAACAAAAGCTGGGGGATTTCATTACTAGACCTGTCTCACAATAAATGATAAAAAGAGTATTTTAATCTGAAAGAAAAGTACATTAATGAGCAAAAAGTAATCTCCTGAAGGTAAAAAAAAAAACTCACTGGTAACAATAAGTACATAGAAAAACACATAATATTATAACACTGTAACTATGGTATATAAACTACTCTTATTCTAAGTAGAAAGACTAAACAATGAACCATTCAAAAAAAAATAATTACAACAACTCTTCAGTACAGAATCAGTACAGTAAGATATAAACAGAAACAAAAGAAATTAAAAAGCATGGGGACAGGGTTAAGGAGTAGAGCTTTTATTAGTTTTCTTTTTGCTTGTTTGATAGTTTGTTTATGCCAAGAGTGTTAAGTTGTTACCAGGTTGAAATAATAGATCTTAAGATACGATTTGCGAACTGTGCAGTAACCTCAAACAAAAAAAACGTACATTAGAGGCAAATATATATATATATATATACACATACATACATAAAGCAAGAATATATATATAAAAATATATACATATACATATAAATATATACATAAAGCAAAAAAAATATATAAATATATGTATATAAGTATATATATATATAAATAAGTATATATATATATACACACATAAAGCAAGAAACTGAATCATAACAGCAGAGAAAATCACCTTCACTAAAGGAAGACAGGAAGAAAAGGTAGAAGAGAGGATCACAAAACAGCCAGAGAATAAATAACAAAATGGTAGAAACGAGTCCTTATATATCAGTAACAACATTGAATGCAAATGGACTAAATTTTCCTATCAAAAGACAGAGTGGCTGAATGGATAAGAAACTAAGAAGCATTGATCTTTTGCTTGCAAGAAACACACTTCATTTATAAAGATATGGGTAGATTGAAAATAAAGGGGTGGAAAAAGATTTCATGTCCAAGGAAATAAAAAAAGAGCAGGATTTGCTATATTTATATTAGACAAAAGAGATTCCAAGAACAAAACTATAAGAAGAGAAAAAGAAGGTTACTATGTAGTGATAAAAGGTTACAATTTAATGATAAATGGTACAATTTAGCAACACACTGTGATAATGTTAAATATAAATTCACCCAACAGTGGAGCAGCAAGGTATATAATGCAAATGTTATTAGAGCTACCAAGAGAGATAGGAACCTATACAATGATACCTGGATACATCAACAACCCACTTTCATAACTGAACAGGTATTTCAGACAGAAAACTAACAAAGAAACATCTGACTTAATCTGCACAATAGACTAAATGAATCAAGTAGATATTTACAGAATATTTCATCCAAAGGCTGCAGAACGCACATTCTTCTCAGAAGATGGATCATTCTCAAGGAGAGAGCATATGCTAAGTCACAAAACAAGTCTTAAAATATTCAGAAAAATTAAAATAATTTAAACATCTTTTCTGAACACAATGAAATTAAACTAGAAATAACAAAAGAAATTTTGAAAACTATACAAATAAATGGATATTAAACAATACGCTCTTGAATGACCAGTGGGTCAATGTAGAACTTGAGAAGGAAAACCTGAAACAAATTATAATGGAAACACAACATACCAAAACCTATGGGATACAGCAAAAGCAGTATTCGTAGAGAAGTTAATAGCAATAAGTGCTTATGTCAAAAAGAGGCAAACTTCAAATAAATAATCTAATGATGCATCTTAGAGAACTAGAAAAGCAAGAGCAAACAAAACACAATGTTAGTATATGAAAAGAAAGAAAAAAAATTAGAGCAGAAATAAATATATTTGAAATGAAGAAAAAACAAAAAAATGAAACAAAAAATTTTTTGTTGAAAAGGTAAACAAAATTGACAAAATTGTAGGCAGACTAAGAAAAAGAGAAGATCCAAATAAAATCAGAAATGAAAAAGGAAACATTACAAATGATGTAATTACTGTAATGACTGCAGAAATTCAAAGGATCATTAGTGGCTATTGTGAGCAGCTATATGCCAATAAATGCAAAAATCCAGAAAAAAAATGGACAAATTTCTAGACACATACAACCTACCAATATTGAGCCAGGAAGAAATTAAAAATCTGAACCAACCAATAAAAACTAAGATCAAAGCTGTAAGAAAAAGTCTTCCAGTAAAGAACACCTTGTGACCTGATTGTTTCACTGATGAATTCTACAGAAAATTGAAGGAAACACTAGTATCAGTTCTCCTCAAAGTGTTCCAAAAATAGAGAAGAAAATACTTACAAATTCATTCTGAGGTCAGTATTACTCTGATTTCAAAACCACACAAAGACACTTAAAATAAAACAAAAAACTACATGTCAATATTATAAATTTTTATGTAAAAATTCTCAACACCAGCAAACTGAAATTAACATGACGTTAGAAATCATGACCATGTAAGTGGCATTTATCCCTGCGATGCAAGGATGGTTTAACATATGTAAACCAAACAGTGTTATACATTGTATCAACAGAATGGAGGATAAAATTCATATGACCATTTTAATTGATGCTGGAAAATTATTTGATAAAATTCAACATTGCTTCATAATAAAAACCCTCAAAGATCTGGGGAGAAAAGGAACATATCTCAACATAACAAAAGCATATATGGCAGATCCACAGCTAGTATCATATTGAATAGGGACAAACAGCCTTTTCTGTGCAATCTGGATCACGACACGGATGCTTACTGTCACCACTGTTATTCAATATAGAACTGGATGTCCTAGCTAGGGTAAACAGACAAGAGAAGGAAATAAAGGACATACAAATTGGAAAGAAAGACGTAAGATTATCCTTGTTTGAAGATTATATGAGCTGATATTTGGAAAAAAACAAAAGACTCCACCATAAAAACTATTAGAACTGATAAATTCAGTAAAGTTGCAGGATACAAAATTAACATACAATAATCAGTATCATTTCTCTAGGTCAACAGTGAACAATGTGAAAAATAAATTTAAAAAGTGATTACATTTACAATGGACACATATAAAATTAAATATCCAGAAATTGATGGTGGCGGACCCCATCTGGACCAGCTTCTCCAAAGACACCAGCTGCAGTGGGAGAGGCACAGGGTGGGCTGCACACTCCATTAAGCTGACATGGGCAAGGAACAGGTGATCCCAGTGGGAACCCTGCAGGGCGGGAGGCCACACTCTCGGGCACTACTGCAGCTGCTCAGCTGCAGCCCCAGACCCATGCATCCCTTTGCTCTTGGAGGCCTGGGATGCCACATGCTCACACAGGCAATGTGCTTGCTCCCACTGTCTCCCTCTTCTTGCTACTGGCAACCGCTCTGATGTGGAGCACTTTGTGGTTGAGCCGGCATAGTATTGAGACCCAGCTGGGTGCAGACCCACTCAGGGCAGTTCTGACACACCAGCCCCTTGTCACCTTGGACCCTCCAGACATTGGGCAGTGATGAGCATAGGACACAGGCCGGGGGACTAAGGGCAGCTCAGTGCAGGCCTCTGAGTGCCTTTTGTCATGGACAGCCTTGGTGCCGTAGATGGTATGTTGATGTCAATGGAAGGGAGACAGGTTCATAGTCATGAAAAGGTGGGTCCCCAGTGAATCCCTACCTTTAAGCCAGGATGGACTGATACCTGGGGCCAGGCTGCCAGATCTGAGGGCAGTCTGTGAGCCAGAGTGAGAATTTCATTGATGCCTTTCAGCCAATCGAATGGTCCTTTTCCAGGCCGGCTTATAGCTGCCCATGGACCAATTAGCATGTACTTCCTCCATTCTGAGCACATAATAACCTCAGATTCAGCCATACTCAGACACTGTCTGGGAAAACCTGCCTGCAAAAAGGAGCTACTCAGTTTGGGTCCCTGATAGCTGTTCTGTTGCTCGATAAGGCTCCTCTGCACCTTGCCCATTCTCTAGTTGTCCTTTGTAACCTCATTCTTCCTGGACATGGTACTAGAATTTGGGAACCCCTGAATGGCAGGAGCTGTAACAAGTTTCTGGCTGGCTCACCAAGCTGCAGTCAGTGACATGCTTCCAGACTGTGGGACTGAAGAGTGGTTACCCTTCTGGGAGCCCAGACCTCAGGGTTCACTGAGCCAGAGCCGCTATAACACTAAGAATCTGGTGTTATAAATTGTCCCAGCAATTTCATTATTGAGTATATACCCAAAGGAACATAAATCATTTTACCATAAAACACATCTGTTCAGATGTTTATCACAGCAAGATTCACAAGAGCAAAAACATGGACTCAGCCTAAATGCTCATCAGTAGTAGACTGGATAAAGAAAATGTGGTACATATACATCATGAAATACTATGTAGTCATAAAAAAAATAAGATCTCGTCCTTTTCAGCAACATAAATGAAGGTGAAGACCATTATTCTAAGTGAACTAACTCTGGAACAACCAAATATTGCATGTTCTCTTATAAGTAGGAACTAAATATTGAGAACACATGGACACAATAAAGGAAACAATAGACAGCAGGGCCTATATGAGGGTTAAGGGTGGAAGGAAGGAGAGGATTGAAAAACTACCTGTTGGGTACTATGCTGATTACCTGGGTGACAAAATAATTTGTACACCAAAACCCTGTAACATGCAATTTATCTGTATAACAAACCTGCACATGTGACTCTGAACCAAAAATGAAAGTTAAAAAAAATCAGTGGAATAGTCAATACTATGTTGCAAAATGTTTCACATAAGGACTGAGAGCTGTCAACTGAATTTGTCCACAGGATAATGGTAAATTTGAAGCATTACCTAGTGTTAAAATAATCTCAAACAATTTAACTCTTGCCCCTGTTGAACTCGTTCAAAGGCAAACACCATTATTTAGCTCCAGTTAAAACGATAAAAGGTTGGGGAAGAAAAGAGTGTGGAGGAGAGGGGGACACAGAGGAAGAGAAATAGAGGAGATGACACCAGTTTTCAGCCCAACATTAAGTGCTGATTTGCTAGTCCTAATATAAATCTCCTTATCAATCAGTTACAGCTATCTTGATACTCATTAATTTAGTTGGTTGAAGGATCTTATCCAGATAATTAGTTGATATTTTTAAATTAATATAAGTGATTCTGTTGCTAAAAATATTTTTTTGCTTATAAAGGAGAAAAGAAATAATAGGTTTCTATATGACATTTTATGGAATAATGATTCAATGTAAGGATAATGTTCTTACTTTTTCCCCTACATTAAAGGGAAGACGTGAAAGAGCTATGAATTACATAAATAAAAATGATAACTTCAAAACAATTATGGAACACTATGGGGGATTTAACTAATGAGTCTGTAATTACTAGACCATAACATTTTAATTAAGGTTCTAATTTGAAAATATGGTTGGTTATTCACAGGGGTCTTTGATTTTCTTATTATAATTTCTATTAATTAGCCTAAAGTGATAGTTAACATTTATTTAGCAGGTGAATAAATAATTTGAAGGAAAACAATACCATCAATGGGATAACAGAGTAAAATTCTTATAATATTTTATAAAATTCTTATAAAATTACAAATGTAGAAACCTGTCACAATTGAAAAATATTCTATTACTGTTCACTAGATTATACCATTTTAAACAGAAAAATTATGTGCTTAATCAAAAGTAACAGCATCACAGTATTTTTACTTTTTAAAAATTCTGTTTAAGTACATGTTCTCTCTTTTAATGTCTCCCACGTATTTTGACAGAATATCTGTTACAGCTATCCATTTTGATAATTTGGAGAGCTCAGATTTGGGAAAAGCATGAAATTTTTTCTGCATATTTATCCAATTACATTCATTTTGTTGTTCAAAATTCACTTATTGGTGTATCCATAGAGCATATGCAATTTTTTTTTTAGACAGTGTCACTCTGTTGCCCAGGATGGAGAGTAGTGGCACAATCTCAGTGCCTCACTGTAATCTCCATGGCTCACTGCAAATTCTGCCTCTTGGGTTCAAGTGATTCTCCTGCCTCAGCCTCCCAGATAGCTGGGATTATAGGCATGCACCACCGTGCCTGGCTAATTTCTGTATTTTTTGTAGAAACAGGTTTCACCTTGTTGGCCAGGCTGGTTTCAAACCCTGACCTCAAGTGATCCACCCACCTTGACTTCCCAAAGTGCAGGGGGTGTGAGCCACTATGCTGGCCCTAAGCATATGCAAATGTAATGAAATAAGCAAACAAACAACATAATGGTTTACTATTGATTAAATGTTGACTATACATAAGATGCTTTTCTCTGATACAGCAGAGATCTAGAGGAGAAACTCAATGGGTAGTGGGGCAAGGGCAGCTGAAACCTGGGCAAAGAATGAAGAAAGATTTTAATCCAAACTCATTGACTCTTAGTAAGAAAGAATTCTTATCTACAATAGTAGCAAGAGCCAATAAAGTCTTCACATTTCTTTTTTTTTTTTTTTTCCTAATTGGCAAATCATTTTAGGGCTATCAGAGACAAATTATTGGCTAGGTGTACAAGGCCTAGCTTGCCTGTTAAATATGATTCTAGTTTGTTTGCCTGCTTTAAACAAAGATGACTGAAATACCAATCACATGTTTAGCAAGTTAAAAGAAATAGCACTTTAAGTCAAATGTGTTCACTTTTTATTTGGCAGAAACATTACCTGTGCTTTATTTTTAATATCAGTTAATTGTTCATTAGTTATATGATATTGTTCATAACTCTGAATGGTATCAAGATCCATTCAGAAAGAAAAAATGAAAAATCAATTGAAATTTTACGATATTTCATTTCTAATTTTTTTTTTCATTTCTTCAAATCTGGAGAAGCAGATTAAAACTGACAGCCCAATGGATATTAGATTGGAATATTAATGTAATAGATTTTGACTTATTTGTGGCTTTGTGTCTCCTTTTGAGTAAATATTTCAAAAAGCTAAAATAAAGTAACTGCAGGAGAAAAAATCAAAAGTTAACCTCTATAATGATAGATAAAATTGTTTAAACAGAAATAAGTGTGCATGTATGTATATAGTAAAATATTACAATATTTGCATACACATCCAATTTTTCATCTTCCTTTCTTCAGTGAAAGGACAGCATAAAATGAGAAACTATCCAGTAAAAACCCACAATGGTGTAAACCATTTCTAGCAAATTCATGTGGTCCTCTCAACAATTAGGCTAATGGATAGATTAATGCTGTTCATATTACTGAAAGCTGTAAGGTATATAAATAATGCAGCATTTAGAATGAGTATAACTATAAGATATTTACTGATAAATTGCACATATTTGCATAACATAATGTCTTATGGGGAGGTACTTAATACAAACATTTATTTTTGTACTTTCTGGGCTGAATTAATAGCTAATAAGAGAACAGTGAACATACATTCTGTGAAGATTATCTTTCTCTGAAATATATTCCACATATTACACAAAATTTTCACCAGTTAGAATTTTATGAGATTTAACCAACGAAAACCTACCTCCATTCTCCTGCACACAGGTGCCATTAAGCGTCAGGTATGATGCCATTTGTGAATCCAGATTCAGTTTTAATTAAGGAATCAGAGATGTGTAGCTTAACCACTGGAGCTCTTGGATTAATACTATCAGTATATTGAACAAGAATACAACTGCAAAAAGCATGAGTGGTAAGTTGATAGGGAATAGAAGTGAGGAAGTAAAGAGGTAAAATACAGTTATCAAGGACATTGCACTTTGAGAAAATGCAAATATTGGTGACATTCTCTAGTGCAGGACGTAATAGTCTGAACATTTATGGAGGCTGATTCTTAAGCAGTTCATACATAAGAAAGGGTTCTATAGTTAATAGTGAAATGTGTATAAGAAATTATAAGTTGGTAAACATAAATTTTAAATATATTTTAAAGGGCAAGCCAAGCTCTAATAGCTGATTTCTTGAAACACTCTTTGATTCCAAGATGATAGGACTCTTTGTCTCTACATTCCTTCTACATGCCCAGAGTGCATTGTTTTAAGCTCCTCTTTGAGCTATTTATCAATCCAGTCAGTAAATATCTATTGAGAAACAATCAGGCACAAAACACTGGTCTAATTTCCAAAGTAAGTGACAGTAATAGAAAAAATGAAGAGATAAAATTGCTTGCCTCATGGGATTTATTTCTAGTAGAAACTGTTAAGAAAAATAATAATTTTGTTATAAAGTAGATCTGTTCTTTGAAATAAATCCACCCTTCTGGGGTACATATAGGCCTTACATATCTTCTGAAGGTTGTATGTGTGTGTGTATGTGTGTGTGTGTGTGTGTGTGTGAGAGAGAGAGAGAGAGAGAGAAAATCATGACAGTGACTTTGCAAGCTTAGTTAAATTTAATTGCATCTTTGAATGTACTGATTCATACAGCTCTCCTGTCTTCATCTTGGGGAAATTCTCTCTGGCTTAAAAATTAAGGTCAGAGCTAAAGTACAAAGTATACATTAAGAACAAGAGAAAATTTGAGCAAGAGTGTCCCTTTTAGTATTAAGAGGCTATCCTCAGCTCTGGCTACTACATCCAGAGACCCTTACAGCTTCAGGCTTCTTTAAAAAAAATCATAAAACTAAACAGAATGCCAACTTTATGAGGTGCCTATAATACACTTGGGCACCCCAGAAAAGACAGCTGAGCACCTTAGTAGATGTGACTAAGAGCACAGTGAGAACAGAGGTACCACATGAGCAGGGGCTGAGGCTCTACATGGATCTGGATGCCAACTTCAATGAAAAGGTCAAAGACTCTCACCACTACTTCTGAGGCTCTGTCTAAAGATAGCCTCTGCCTCCAGTCATCTGTTTTAAGTGCTGCTTCTCTCTTGTTTATTGCTACACTATGCAACATCAATGTTTGTTCTTTTATATTTTACTATATTTTATAAGAAGAAGAAGCAGGGAATATGCAGTTTTCCCAGTGTTTGAATATAGTAAGCACTTAATATATAATGAATTAACTTTCCGTAAGAGATTTTATATCCTTTAGTACATTACTATCCAGCCATATATCACATCACGAATCTACTGTGACAGAGTTTATTTGGGATACTGATTCAACAGTACTATGGAAGCTATTAGCAATAAAGTTGAAAAAAGTAGCCTCTGCTATTTTTCAAGTGTTTGTGTTTAAGGACAGGAAATATATTATAGGAATGTATTATCAGAATAGGTCAAACATACTTACTTGGTTGCTATTAAGCATACATATTACTGAAATACACAGATTGTTTTGGTAACAATTTTCCTTTGGATTAGTCATTGAGCACATACAACCATAATCAACCACTTGAATACGTAATATCTAACTTTGCTTTGTTTTATTAAAAAAACCTTATCTTTTATATTATTTTTCCTTTAGAAAAACAATAATTGGGTAGAACAGACATTCTTGTTATCTGGCAGATGAAGATTTTAAAGTCATATAATTAAATGACTTTTGAAGGTTAAAAAGTGGGAACATCTAGTTTTAGAACAATTGAGTCTAACTTTCCATAATGAAAACTAGATGTTTAATTACAAATAACAAATGCAGGCTCAGTGATATAACTAACTTAAAATGTATCATAGGTACTTAGAATATACATCATTAAGTATTTGAGTTCTATATTGTCAGTGATGATAATTCATGATTTACAGTTTTCTTATCCTATCTTGTTCATACAAGACAAAACAAAATGAAACAATATTTTGCACAAGAATTCAGCTTAGATGGCTTACCACAAAACATAGTGAGTCATCCCCATGAGCATGTCAACTTGCTGTACCTCTGTCACCTTTACTTTTCTTTCCATTGATATCATTTCTTGCTTTTATGTTTGCTTTTTTCTTTTTTCCTTTATAGCACATTTCTTGAAAGATTACTCTATACTGCTTTCTCCATTCTTCTCCATTTTTCTTTTATAAAACACATTTTAATCAGGCATTTGATTCTACTGAAAATGTTCTTGTCAAGGTCACCAACAACAGCCACTTTGGGAAGTCCAGTTGTCTAGTCTCAGCAATTTTATTGTCAGCAGCCTTTCATACAGTTGATTTTCCCATCTTTCTCACTCTTTACTGCCAGTACAGTACATTCTGTATTCTTTATATGTCATTAGTAGTAGCTTTTCTTTTTTTCTCTATTGTTGTTTTTTGCTCTTCTCCCTGACTTATGTACACTGGAGTGCCTTAAATCTTGTTTTTTTTTTTTTTAATGCTTCTCTTCATATGTGCACCTGATATCCTGGAGATCTCCATCAGTGTCAGTACTTTGTGTTCTATTTATATGATAGAAGACTCCTAAACTTGTTAAAGTTCTGATTTGTCTTATAAACTCTTGAGGTTGTGTACATTAAGCTTGTTATATCTCAAATTATTATAAGTAAACTAAACAAATGATCTTCATCTCAAGACCTACCCTTCTGATGTGTTCCCCTTTTAGTCAATGATGATTGCCTTCTTCCACTTAAACAGATTTATTTTTTTAAATGGCTAGTCTTGACTCCTCTCTCAACTCACATGTGCTATTTCAGAAATTTTCTTGCATTCTTAAAGAATTATCCTGATTTCAACCACTTCTCCTACTTCTGTTGCTTTTTCCCTAACCCTCCCCAACATTATTTCTGACCTGGATTCTTTTAAATGCCTCTTAATTGATCTCCTTGCTTTGAATCTTTCTCCACCTTGTATTTTATTATCATTATAATAGCCAGAATAATTCTACAACATCAATCAGAAAACCATTTCTCTGCTCTCCCTGCAATGGCTGTGCATTTCACCTAGAATCAAAGGCCTTAACAATGGCCTGTCAGTCCCCTCAGCATCTTACCCTTTTCCTTAAACTGTCAGATCACACATCCTATTACTCTCTGGACTGCATACTCTGTTTCACTACACTGGACTTGTCTCTGTTCTTCACACTTTCTGTATGTGCCCTTGTATGGCTGTTCCCTCTTCCTAGAACTTTCCTGTTTTCCCAAATCACCATGGCTCTCTAATCTCTTTCAAATCATGAATCATTTTTCAAAGAGGCCTACTATGGCCACTCTACTTAAATTACAAGTCTTCCACCTCCACCATCACTGTAAGCTGTGTTTTCCCATAAAATCTGTCTTTGTCTTACCTATGGAATACTTAACATATTATATTTACTGACTTGCTTACATGTCTAGACACAAAAAATAAAAATTGTAGTGGAGGGCTTTCACCCATTTTGTTCAAAGATTTATACCTAATGCCTAAAATAGTCCCTGTCACATAGTAGGGGCTCAATATGAATTTGTTGAATAAAATGAAACCATGATTCAATATCATTTTTATGAAGGATTCATATTGTCATAATAAGTAGTTAGTACACTTGTTTAATTGAATAATTTGATAAAATGATTGAATATTTAGGATTTCTTCTATGAACCTATGCCTTATTTGTACCAAAAGTATATGACATAATATTTTATTATTAAATATTAATGTCATTTATAACAAAACTATTGGAACATTTAAAATATTATATATTAAAGGCATTGAAATATGTAGCTTCAGATGAAGTAAAAGAGATGCCTTTCTATAGATGTCTTCTATCTTTGCTTTATGCTTTCAGTTACAGGGAACTTTAAACAAAATATACTTATCATTACCACTTTGCATGATCAAACAAGTATATGGCAACTATTATTCATATTTCTGTTTTAAATATATCTTAGAGTTTAAAAAAGTATTGATACATTTAAGATAAAAGTAATCATGTGATTTAAAGACAACACTTTTTTTTTCTAGCATAGCATGGAATCTTAATACACTAACGATAATTATGCTATCTGAAGTAAGCATGAATTATAAGTCCTTATTGCACAAAGGTAGAATATGACTCAGAGGTTTATGGACATTGACAAGCTATTACTATAGCCAGTAAACTAAGCTGAACAAAATCCCAAGTGCTCTGACCTCAGTGCACTGTTCTTTCTCCTGACCCATTTATTCACAACACATGTTTTTCTTGTAAATTTGATATGAAACCCAATCACCAAATATTGATATCCTAAGTCAGGTGATTTTACTCAGGGAATAGTTTAGTGACCTAGAGAGGAAAAAAAAAATTACCCAGCCTGTAATCAGTATACTGCATTGCCATTCTCTTCCCCACCTTAGCTCAATGTACATTCTAATGAGGCAAGACAGATAATGAACAATAAAAACAAACAGCATGAGGTCATGAAAGCCACAATGAAAAGTTGAATAAAAAAAGGGAAAGATAGAAATTTAAAAGAGTGGACGAATAGTCAAAATTTTGAAAGGAATAAAATGAAGTATTTTCTGCACAACAGGTGATTTCTTAGGGATGATTAAAAACAATAAATAAGACTGTGTTTTATTAACCTTCCTAAGGAAAACTTTACTAGGGTATGTAGCTAATAGGTGTCCTAAGCAAAATAAACCTTCCCATAGCCAACAGTGTTTTACTCCCCAGAACTTGTGAATACATTACCTTATGTGGCAGATGAAATTAAGGTTGCTAATCAGCTGACCTTGAGATGATGAGATGTCCTGGATTGTCCAGTTATCCCCTTTGCAATCTTAGCACCCTTATAAGTAAAAGAGGGAAACAAAGGAGTCAGAGTTAGAGAAGATACGATGCTCGAAGCAGAGGCCAGAGTAATGGGATCGTTGGCTTTGAAGAAGCAAGGGTCCACAATCCAAGAAACATGGGCAGCACAAGAATTTAGGAAAGGCAAAGAAACAGATTAACTGATAGAGCCACCAGGAAAGAATACAGGCCTGCCAACACTAATTTCAGCCCATGAAGGCTCATTATGGATTTCTGATATCTAGATAGTAGATAAGATGTTTTCTTAAGACACTAATGTGCGGTAAGTTGTTATAGTAGCAATAGAAAACTAATACAATAGCTTTTTATTGTGTTATTTCTTAATTAGGAAATGTTTAAAATATTTAAAAATAAAACTGAGATACATTTCTATTTAATCCTTAGAGAAAATTCATACCTACAATTTGTTTTACTATATTATTTTTCACACATCAATTTAACATTGCTAATATAGTTTTATCTTTTGAAACTTAAAATTATTTGTCTATATTGTGATTTTTTATAATGATGTATAAAGTGGAAAATTCTGATATTACTAGTATCAATTTTTATTGTAATTGCTTCCTACCATTTCATTTTGTATTTATACCATAACTATTTCTCTTCTGCTAAACATTTAACCTTTTCTTTTTTAATTTCATATAATGCTATAATAAATTGAGTTGTTGCTAATATTACTAATGCATCATAATATTCTAGGTCTTGCTTTTTTTGGGCTATCAGTATTTCAGCATTCAGAACAAAATAACTTTACTGAACTAGGTCAACAAGCAAACCTCTATTTTTTATGATAAAAATAGTATGTCTAGATCAGTGACCATTTGCTCCTATTCCCTCACATCAGTCCATGAGAAAAATAAATGTCTTAGTCCCACTCTTGATATTTAAAGAAAATAGTACATCCTACTGAGAACTTTACCCTTTCAATTAGCATTCCCCCAGAGATTTCCTTCCTTCACCAGATTAGTCAGCAGTGGTGTTCTGATGAGGAAATGAAGATAGCAGTTTTCTTTTATTTGAGTCCATCAAGAAGAAAATACGTTTATGTTGTTTTCTTTGGCATAGGTAGCTCACTATGGGTGATCATAAAGACATTATTATTTGATATAATGATTTGGCAAGCTGGGATGATCAAAATGGTCTTGCAAGAAAGTTCATATCTATAAAAGCTGAAAAATGTTACTTGAGCAAACCAGGGTATGATTGTATGCTTGAAAATATGACTCAGCATATTGAAAATTAAAATATTTTGTGAATAATTTTGACAGATGAAAAGAAGCATAGTAACTCTAAAATTAGTTTTCTCCATCTACTAATCAGCATGAAGGTGAATAATCATGCTCCTCTGCTCAATTCTAAGTATATTTTAGTTGTGGTAAAGTTAATTTTTTTAAAGAAATGGTCTTCAACACATGCAGGTTTCTGCTGACACATTTATTTTGAAAGAATGGAATGGGAGAGGCAGAAATGCAAGTATTTATATTTTTAACTTTTTTATTTTGTTGTTTTTTCTTTTTGTTGTTGTTCCTTTTGTAATAATTTTTACCAGGCAGCTTTTTGACACTCTTTTGTTTTTCTGAGCTTGTCTAATCAACACAGAATGAGCCTTCCAAGCATATGAAAATAAAATACTCATGGGCATTTAGCAATGAGGAATTAACTCCTGCCCCAGGGTTTGATAATCCCAGTGTTAGTGAAAAATTTAGGTTCTAAATATGTCTTGATAAAGAAAGAGAACCTAAGCTGGGTGGTGACAATAGAAGCTCTTGTCCCGAGATGACCCTTTACAAACATCATCTACTTTTCACATCCTTTTGTGATCTCTCCCTACATTGCAATAGACCTGACCCTGAGGCTCACATTAACTCACAGAATGGCAGAACTAAGAGTGCCAACTTTGGGACTAAATCTTAAGAAGTTTTGGCAGAAGCTGCTTTTGCACTTTTAGGAGACTTGAGCTACCAAATACAAAGTTCAGCTTCTTTATTGTACATACAAATGAATAGACTCTGTGAAGAAGCCAAGCGAAGAGGAAGAGGTCCTGAGAGTCCATACAAAGAGATACAGACTTCACAGCTTCCCAGATGATCCGAACTTTCCAGTCCTTCATTTCTCAGAGCCAGGGCACTTAGTGGAATCATCCCGGATATCCCAGTCCCAGTGGCCATCTAATTACATACATCAAAGACCGTATGCAAAAACAGCAGAACTGCCCAGTTAAGTCAGATAATAATGCATTTGTGTTTTAAGTCACTAATGTTTGTAGTGGCCTTAGAAACCAATAACCAATGCAGTGATCCATGAACATGGGAGCAGTCATAGTGGTCCTTGGCTCATTATATGTCTTCTGACATTTTGTCATTTAAACAGCCCTGTCACACAGCACTTTGGAAAACTGTGCCCTTATCAGAAATAAGAAAGCTGATGTTTATAGATTTTTATAACAGGTTTTATATATACTGAATCTATATTACACTCCAACTGTAAAAAACTCAGTGAAAACCATTCACATATGCATAAGGCAGAAATGATCAGGTCATATTTTTGCTTAAAACTTCCCAATGTTTTATCTTATTACTCAAAGCTAAATCCAAATCTTTACTAGGCCTGCAAAATTCTAAATGATCTCTATCTCTGTAATGTGTCTGATTCCATCCCTATTGGTCTCACTCTTGCTTTCTCTCTCTTATCCTTTTCACCCACCTCTTTCCCCATCCCTATTTTATGTCACTAGATTCCTTAATGTTCCTAGATTAGTACACACATTCCTTAAAGGGTTTGCTTTTGTTTTCTCTGTCAGTAATAACTGCTTAAATTGCTAAGTAGTACATGGCAGACATTAAGCTTTAAAATTTTTAATGTAAACTACAAATCAACCCATAAGGTATATTGCCCATTTAGAGAAATTGAGACAGAGAACATTAAGACCCTTGCCAAGATATCAAGAGTCTTAATTATAAACACTTGTTATTGTTATTTAATATAATAGTTTGGCAAGGTGGGGTGATCAAAATGATCTTGCAAGAAAGTGCATATCTATAAAAGGTAAAATAATGTTGCTTGAGCAAATCCGGGGACTATTCTATGCTAGAAAATAGGAATCACCATATTAAAAAATTTAAATATTATATATTTGAGCATAGTGAATAATTTTGACAGATGAAAAGAAGCATATTAATTTTGAAATTAGTTCTTAATGAAAGAACCAAGATTTGATTACAAGATCCCTGGCCCAGAATTCCTACACTAAAGCACAATAGTACAGCTCTCTGAAATACTCTTCTATTAGATATCTGAACAGTTATTTCTCAACTTTCTTTGCTCTAATGCAATCTCATAAAAAGGGTCACTTTTCTAACTCTATATAAAATTAGAAGATCTCTATCCACTTACCCTACTTTATTGTTCTTCATAGCACCAATCATGGTTTGGCATGAATATTTATTTCTTAATTGTTTATCTCTCTTTCTCCTAAAAATTAAAAAAGTAGAGAATTTTTCTTTGCAGGTTACTTCCAAGTCCTAGTGCCAAGAATGGTACTTAAAATACAATAGGAACTAAATAAATATTTGTCAAATGAAAATAAAAGGAAAACATAATTTCAATCTACTTTGCAATTTGAATATAGTTTGACCATACACTGCTTCCCTATTTTTATTCTATCACTACTGCAGATTGTTATTTAAATACTAATTTTCATTTATATTTTATATTTTCATTTACACTTTACATTTTGTGGCTCAAGTTGGTTATACATTTGAGTTCAGGATACAACTTAGTTTTTAATAACCCATTACTTTATGCATTATGAGCAAAGAAATCCATTTCTTAAGTGTGCGCAATTCTCTTTAATGAATTACAAACTCAACAACAAATTCTGGTAACAGTGACTTCTAGATCTACATTGCAATATGTATCTAAATTCTGGTTAATAACATTAGCTCATATCTTACCATCAGTTTTCTTATTGTAAAATGGGATTGATGATATTAATATCAGTATATGTTTACATATAAGTAATGATAGGTTACATTATGATGCAGTGACAATATGTATAGGAATTCAAAATAAGTTTTGAGGGTGAGCTTCAGAAAAATTATATATACAAACCCCGACAAGGTTTACAGCCATGTGTAATATAAAACATTTATATTTCTGCATTGAAATCCATGAATAATTATAAAAAGTAGAATTTTTTAAAGATAGCAAGTAACCTTAGGATAGGATAGTTCACAACTTGTCATGTTTTAGCTGCTACATGTTACAATAAAACTTTCATTTTTGAAAGTTTTTATAAATGAGTCCGAAAGAAAAATGAGTAAAATGACCAAAGTTTATAAATTTCCAACTTATGGAAGCCACTATATATTAAAAGATTATCAACCTGTCTAATGTTTAGTAATTGCACATTAAGTTTACACATACTGATTTTAACGTTATTAAATTAAAATAATTCATAATACTAGTATAGAGGATGTTGTGAAGATATAACCAATTTTATATGCTTTTAAAAATACAGACAATCCCTGACTTATAATAGTTCAACTTAAGATATCTCAACTTTATGATGGTGCCAAAGCAATATGCATTCAATAGAAACTGTACTTTGAGTACCCATACAACTGTTCTGTTTTTCATGTTCAGCAGCATTCAATAAAGTACATGAGATATTTAATACTTTATTGTAAAATATACTTTGTGTTGAATAATTTTGCACAACAGCAAGCCAATGTAAGAGTTCTGAGCACCTTAAAGGAAGGGTAGTCTAAGTTATGATGTTTAGTAGGTTAGCTTATTAAATTCATTGTTGATTTACAATATTTTCAACTTATGATGGGTTTAGTGGGACAGAACCCCATCATAAGTCAAAGAAAATCTGTAAACTGATAAAAATGGTTTTGCTGGTGGGAAGAGCTTTCTAACCTAATGTCTTCACAGTAAGCCTGCACTCACCAATTTATACACATGTGAAAAGAGTTATAATGTGACGTATTTTGGTAACTTTTAAGACCAAATCTTAAGCCCTTGGATTTTATTAACCTTATAAGATATTGAGAATTAACTAAATGTCATATATGCCATCATGTAAACACTCCTCTTATAAATCTCTCAGCACTTGGGAATGGTGCAATTAATTATTTTAATATGTTGAGCTGCTGAATGGTATAACCTTCTGGAATATATTTCAACATGAATACACAAAAAATTAATAGAATGCCTTAAATTATATAGACACTGAAAGACGTAAGCAAAGGCTAATGGCCTCTGTTTATTTCATTGTCTACTAGATTACTCCAAGAAGAGAAAGTGCTTATTAATCCATTTAGTTGAACATTTTAAATTCCTATTGTCTAACCAATTTGAATTATTATACATATTTTTGATATTTATAATGCATATAATACAAAGACTTTGTGAAATTTGCACATTTTGCTGGTTGTTATTAGCTGACCAAAAATTCACTAGAATTGTTGAAGAATGAAATAAAATAGAAAGCATATTACAATGTAAAATGAATAAGAAAGAAGTAAAGTTTCAGAGTATCATGAAATGCTGACTTCATTGAAGTAGAGGATTATATTTACTCTTGGCCAAAGCAAATAGCAAATGTATTATTTTGGAGAGAAAAAAGTTGAGTTACAGGCTGGGCACAGCGGCTCACGCCTGTAATCCCAGCACTTTGGAAGGCTGGGGTGGGCGGGTCACCTGAGGTCAGGAGTTTGAGACCAGCCTTGCCAACATGGTAAAACCCTGTACAAAAATTAGCCAGCCATGGTGGTGTGAGCCTGTAATCCCAGCTAGTAGGGAAGCTGAGGCAGGAGAATCACTTGAATCCAGGAGACTGAGGTTGCAGTGATCCAAAATGGAACCACTGCACTCCAGCCTGGGTGACAGAGTAAGACTCCATCCCGCCCCCCCTACAAAAAAAAAAAAATTGAGCTACAGTTTTTAAGTACCTTTTAGTAATCATGGGCAAAAAAGCTGCGATGCTTTTCTCTTAAAGGTGATCATCAACTTTTGACAAGATTTGACAAAAAGGAAGATGAAGCTGGTAAAATGAGACTATCAGAAAAATTGATCTTTCAATCAAGTGGTCATGCCATGATGAGGTTTTGAGTAATTAATTGTCATGATGCTGATCAGAACTTGGGAAATAGTAATTTCATAGAAAAATATTTTTAAATTGCCAATTGCCCTTACTTCTAATAGTGAAGATCCTTGAAAAAATCTCTTGACAATTATAACTCCAATTTATAATTATGAAAATATCCCCACTGTTGAAATAAAGGGGCTCAGACCAAAGCGGACAAAATGCCTCCTGAGGGTTCCTCTCATTACATTGAAGTAAAGTACATGTGAGTACTTCATTAGCATGACCAAAGAAGGCTAACAAGAAAAATGATATATGCCCCCTTTAAGATAATGCCATGTGGACATTATCTTATGTGCAATTATATTTGCAAATATATAATTAATACACAAAATATTAAGCATATATAAGATAAATAAGGATGAGGTATTAATATGTTTTAAATAAGAACATGATATTAAAATATGCCAGAGAAAATGTAGGCACTGTTAAATCAGGTTTAGCCTAAATCTATCTCCTTACATATTTTAAGTTCAGTCTAAAGGTTCTCTGTACATTATGAATTTAACCTAAATAGAACTGTAAACAAACTGTAGCCTATTCTTGTATCAGTCACTAAGTTTTGGTCAATCAAAGGTGGCTGCTCAAACTGTGTTCAAATAAGGCAAACACCAAGCTGTAACCAATCCAGCTGTTTCTGTGCCTCACCTCTGTTTTCTATATGTCACTTTCCTTTTTCGGTTCATAAATTTTCTTCTACTGAGAAAGGAGACCCAAGCATCTAAGACCACCTCCCCTTTGACTTCGACATTGCATTTCAATAGGAGAAGTAAAAGCTGGCAGACCGGGCACCACCTTTATTCACCTTCCTATAGATCGCAGGCATGATATGGAGGAATCTTTCTGGAAGGCATTGTTTTTACTTAAATAGGATCCAACCTCCACCTAAGCCACATACCCCATGCCTACTCCATGGATCAAGACCCCTTCACATATAATTTCTAGAGTTGTAAGCCCAAGACCCTTTCACATGAAATTTCTAGAGTTGCAAGCCTAAGACCCTTTCATGTGTAATTTGTAGAGTTGTAAGCCTTTATAAAGGCAGGAATTTTCTTTGTTAAGGTGAGCTCTGCTGTTAGGCAATGATGCCACCCTGCTCCTGGCTGAATAAATCACCCCTTCTTTCCCAGTTCTATGTTCGAGAGGTTTGTTATGCACCTTTCCTGCTTTACTACCACATGGCTGCTCTGGAGTCTCTAAGCCTACTCTGGCTTGGAAGGCCACTCAATTATTTCATCATTCTTTGCTCAATTAATTATTTTAAAATTTAATTTGGCTGGAGTTTTTCTTTTAACAGCATATTCAGCCATTTTACTTTACTGCATCCTCCAAAATTGATTTATGATTGTTCAATATATCAGACAACTTAAATAAATCAAAAACCAAGATTAACAAAAAATAAGTAATTGTATAATTGAGGGGGAAGAAAGGCACGAAGAGAAAAAGAAACAACTTTGGAAATATACTATTATTTATTTACTTATTGCTAGAAAAACAAACACAAGTTATTGATTGTTCATACACGGGGTCTTGAGAATGAAGACCCAACTTCCCAATGAGTTATAGAGACTTATCATTTTGAGATTACAGAAAAAATGGAGGCTTAGATTCTGGTAAAATAGGATATGAGAAAAGAAGAGGCTTGGCTAGGAATGGTGGCTTTGTTATGTAGATGAAGTTTTTTCAGGGAGTCTAGATAGCAAATGTCTATTTTCAGAATTTTAAAGGTATCAAATTCTTAATCTCTTCTGGACTTGGGGAAAGCGATAGAAAGGGGAGGGGACATGGCTGCTTAATGAAGACTTTCTACAGATACAAATTTTCCTCACTTAAGACAGCTTTGCAAGGCCACTTTTGTTCAAGATGGCCAAGTGGTAGTCATTTAAAAGTATACTGTTTATATTTAGTGTAAAGGCAGGTGCATTGGGCAGGACTGGTAAATATTTCTAAAGAACTGATTTAGGAAATTTAACTTGATGTATAAAGTTGTAGTGACTGTTTTGATTTTGATAAATCACTTGGAACACCAAAAGCAATGGCAACAAAAGCCAAAATAGACAAATGGGATCTAATTAAACTCCAGAGCTTCTATACAGCAAAGGAAACAATCATTACAGCAAACTGGCTACCAACAGAATGGAAAAAATTTTTGAAATCTACCCATCAGACCAAGGGCTAATATCCAGAATCTACAAAGAACTAAAACAGATTTACAAGAAAAAAACAAACCCATTCAAAATTGGGAGAAGGATATGAACAGACACTTTACAAAAGAAGACATTGATGAGGCAAACAAACATATGAAAAAATGCTCATCATCACTGGTCATTAGAGAAATGCAAATCAAAACCACATTGAGATACCATCTCACACCAGTTAGAATGGCGATCATTAACAAAGCTGGAGACAACAGATGCTGGAGAGGATGTGGAGAAATAGGAATGCTTTCTTTTTGTTTTTTTTCTTTTTCTCTCAAGGAGGTAGCCTAGTCACAGTCTGCCAGCAGAGGTGTAAATAGGAACACTTTCACACTGTTGGTAGGAGTGTAAATTAATTCAACCATTGTGGAAGACAGTGTGGCAATTCCTCAAGGACCCAGAAATAGAAATTCCATTTGATCCAGTAATCCTGTTACTGGGTATATATCCAAAGGATTATAAATTGTTCTATTATAAAGACATATGCACATGTATATTCATTGTGGCACTGTTTACAGTAGCAAAGACCTGGAACCAACCCAAATGCCCATTGATGATAGACTGGAAAAGGAAAATGTGTCACATATACCCCATGGAATAGTATGCAGCCATAAAAAACGATGAGTTCATGTCCTTTGTAAGGACATGGATGAACCTGGAAACCATCATTTTCAGCAAACTGACACAAGAACAGAAAAGCAAACACTGCATGTTCTCACTCATGGGAGGGTGTTGAACAATGAGAACACATGGACACAGGGAGGGGAGCATCACACATTGGAGACTGTTGTGGGGGACTAAGGGAGGGACAGTGGTGGGTTGAGAGTTGGGGAAGGATAACTTGGGGAGAAATGCCAGATATAGGTGACGGGGATGGAGGCAGCAAACCACATTGCCATGTATGTACCTATGCAAATATCCTGCATGTTCTGCACATGTACCCCAGAACCTAAAGTGCAATTACATATATATCTATGTATATAAAGGTGATCTGTTTTGTAGCGTTACTGCTCTCCCCACTCCTCATCAGAAGCTTCCATTCACTATCTGGTAAGAGATATTGAACGAAACAAAAGACAAGTTATAGAAGAGGGTTGGCTATAGAACATTGCCTTTAGAGGAATGTCAGTATCGGAAGCAAACATTGTAGGCAAGGCTGAGGACAGAACAGAAGCCTGGGAGGACTGACCTGAGCAGAAGCTAGTCTGTATCCAGGTGGCCAAACAATAATTTAGGACCTGGAGAAAAATTCCTTGACATGAAAAAAGTTATCTCTATTCAAATCAGCAGCTGACTGCAAACATACTTCCTGGTGAAATGCTATGGATGTTCCTTCCAAAGTCAGAATAAAAATTTAAATGACAATTATTACTTTTCTTTTGCAGATGTTGGGTACTTGCAGATGTTGAATCAGTCTGGCTAATTAAAGTGCCAGGTATTGTGTTAAGCACTGGGACAAAATGATATGAAAAACATATAGGGTACCTGGCCTCATGGAGTTTCCAGTGTGTAAGGGGGATAGATAGTCATTCATTGAGTAATCATATGCAGCATGTGAAACTGAATTAATGATAAAGCTGCAAAGGAGAGCTCCATGGGTTCTTTGAGCATATGTAATTGAAGGATTTGATTTAGAGGGAAGGCATCCCAGAGAAAGTGAGTCTAGAACTCAAGTGGGAAGATGTTAAGAGTTTACTAGGTGAAGAGGGGGACTTAGAACAGTGCTAGAAATGACATGTTAGAGGGGCTTGGATAGGTGGATGTCTGCAGTGGGAGCAGATGCTGGTAAAGTAGATAAGGACCTGCCATGCTATGCACTACAGGCCACAGTAGGGAGCTTTGTCATTATCTTGAAAGAAACAGAAAGACATTGACATTTTATGCATTGAGGTGGCATGATCATTTCATGTGGAAGATTGTCCAGCTGACAGTGCTGAGAATAAACTAGAAGGCTGTTAGTGGGAAAGAGGGTAGATTTGGTGGGAAGCTCTGGCCTCAGCGAAGGTGAGAGCTGATGTGAACTTGGACAAGAATGGCACTGATGGTGAAGAGAAGTGGACAGGTTCAGCCAGCACAGTAGTAGAGAACAAAATTGACAGGAAGGATATTGGAAGGAGTAGCACGATGCTCTCATTTACTGGAAATACAATTATCTACCTAGGAAACCAAAGACGATTGGAGAAAATTCTTTTAAATTATTAAAAATTCAACACAAAGGCTGGGTGCGGTGGCTTATGCCTGTAATCCCAGCACTTTGGGAGGCCGAGGCGGGTGGATCATGAGGTCAAGAGATCAAGACCATCCTGGCCAACATGGTGAAACCCCGTCTCTACTAAAAAAAATACAAAAATTAGCTGGGCATGGTGGTGCGCGCCTGTAGTCCCAGCTACTCCAGAGGCTGAGGCAGGAGAATTGCTTGAATCTGGGAGGCAGAGGTTGTAGTGAGCCGAAATTGCACCACTGCACTCCAGCCTGGCACCTGGTGACAGAACAAGACTCTGTCTCAAAAAGAAAAAAAAAATTCAACAAAAAGCCAGATTATAGAATATTATATGGATATCCTATATTTCAGCAAGAAGAAAATGCTATAATAAAGAAGTTAGTGTATCATAATAGCAAAAGAATATAAAATACCCAACAGTAACATAAATAAGACATGTACGAGAACAAAAAAAGAAAAACACTTACTTATAAATATAAAAGAGGACCCACATGAATAAGTGAAAATATGATACCCATCAGAGGGAAGAATATGTATTATAAAGATATCAATTCCTTCCAAATCTATTTATAGTTTCAATACAATACTGACGTCAGAAATTCCATAAAGATTTCAAAAATCATGACAAAATTATTTGGCAATTCATCTGGAAAATAGATACATAATTTAAATTTTTGTTATAGTTTACTTTAAAAGGTTGCTTTTTGAATAGAAAGGAAGAGGAGGAATTTCCCTTCTAGATATCAAACACGATAAAGCTACAGTTATTAAAAAAATTAAATATGTGATTCTGGTGCAAAACTCACCTAACATTTTAATAGAAGGAGGAGATATTGCCTTGAAGCAGATGGCAACATACAATAAAAGTTTCATTACAATCCTGTAGGGAAGGAATGGCTATGTAGCAAATAGGGCTGAGTTTTAACGTTGCAGTTGTAGGAAAGACTCCCATAGGAACATTCTTTCTTGTTTTGAGGCACAATGGTTGATCAAAATTATCACGGTAAAAACAAAAACAAAAATCTTGTAAATTTTTTGAATTTTGAATTTCGCAGTAGAGACTCAAACTCATAGAGCGTTTTCAGGAACTGATATCCATAATAAAGTTAAAGTCTTATTAGAGCACTTTTCTTTGTAAATAGAAAGTCAGAACCACCCTAATACAAAGACTTGGTAATGTTCTTTCTCAGCTGTAGGTATTACCCAAATTGGTTATAAAGTGTGATGAGTATATAAATTGAATATGTATTTTTTCTCCTTCGGGTCCCCAAATACTTTTGTTCAGTATGTTCTTAATAGCTTTGTATTCTTTAGATTTTTTTTTTAAGTGGTCCCTCAAACAACTGAGTCAGAAGTATGCTGGCATACATAACTATTTGGGAATCTTTAGTGTGTTTAAATGCTACTTGATGGGAAGAAATACTAAAACGTTTTCTCTCTTCTCTCTCTGCCTGCAGTTACTAATTCACTCCTATAAAACACTCAGAATGATATGGCTAAAGAGAAACATCTAAAGTTTATGCATATTTCAGAGTATTTCTAATTTTGTTTCAATTTCCTATGAGCTTCACAGTTTCTACATTTATTTAGTGAAGCCATGAAATATCCCATTGGCTTTGGGGAAATGAAGATTCAGAGCAACAGTATTTTCTGAGTATGTGTGGTTCAGGCACTGCGGGGTGTGCGGCGCAGAGTGAGAGATGAAGCAGGCATTGTGCCTGTCTCTTGAGACCTCACAGTCTGTGAAGAACTATGGTCAAGGTCTATGTGAGCCCCCACACTGTTGCCCAGTCCCCCTTGACCAATGTGATCAATGATCGTCTTTGCTTATGGGGTTGCCTATTGTATCTGGGTTAAAGCCCTTGTTCTGTGAAAAATGGCATGATCTTGTGGGGATCCAAACTCAACTTCAGTCTTGGTCTCTGACACACCACTGTTCTCAATCATAACCTATAGAAACGATTCTTTGTTTTTTTTGTTTTCTTTTGTTTTTTTTTTTTTTTAGATAGAGCCTTGCTTTGTCACCAGGCGCCAGGCTGGAGTGCAGTGGCATGATATCGGCTCACTGCAACCACCACCTCCCAGGTTCAAGCAATTCTTCTGCCTCAGCCTCCCAAGTAGCTGGGACTACAGGTGCATGCCACCACACCCAGCTAATTTTTGTATTTTAGTAGAGACGGGGTTTCACTAAGTTGACCAGGATGGTCTTGATCTCTTGACCTCGTAATCCATCCGCCTTGGCCTCCCAAAGTGCTGGGATTACAGGCATGAGCCACCGTGCCTGGCCAGAAACAATTCTCCTATTTAAAATTGAGTAATTATAAACTTTCTTTCGAAGAGGCAGGGAGAGGGAAGGAAGTTGGAAACATTGATTACAAGGCTGAATTAAATACTAACAATAATTTCTCATTTCAATTTAAGCAAAAATGGGATCTTTCTGAGAGTTCTCATGCTTTTGAAACATTAAAGATGAAGAAGGTGCCCCCTATGGTTAATAGTGATGAGTTTCATACATCTGAGGCCATCCTCTTGACTCTCCTTGTTCAGCAAAATTTCCTGTTTGGGAGAATGAAGAGTATAGACCAGATAGTATATCCAACTATGGAAAGATAATGTCAAATTTCATTCAGCAACTATGTGGAAGAGAAAGTTTGATTTCCAAGGCATAGTCATTTGATTGCAGTACCTGATCATAATAGAGTAAAACCTGCAATTGACAATACAAAGAATGGGGCAATGATACATGTCAGCCTTGCATGTCTTCCAGTAAAGGCTCAGTCTCTCCCCATAATTAATTGCTCTTCTTAGTGAAGGCCTGGATAGTTCATTGCTTAGTACTAATCCCTGTGGACAAGCTCTCCCTTTCCATTGATTTATCTAGATTTGGCCTGGTGTTTACTATCCAGCCATCATTCCCTCTGTAGAACCCCTGCAATTCATTGATCTCTTATGCTTCCCATGCATGATGCTATGGGTTTTGGCATGCATTATCTTATTCAGTTCTTACACATTGTAGGTAGATTATGTTTTTCAACTCACTAATTAAGAATAAATAACCAATAGAGGCTTTGAACAGAAAGTAAGTGGCTTTGGTGCCTGAATTCATTCATTTATAATGAGGTAATTGATATGTGACAGTTAAAAAAATACTAGCTGCTTCTCTGAATGGGCAGAGATACCAATATCATAGAACCAATGATGCATATTATGTGAGGAATCATTTGCGTGCCTTCCTAAGTAATGGAACTGTTAGGTCAGTAGGTACCCATTGGCTTAGAGGAAGTTTCACTAGAAACTTTTGGGCTTGCTGAATGTATTCATGTGCAGGATTGGTACTGGTAAGCGGAATTCAGTCGCTAATAACCTGCTTGCCCTTTCTTTGTGAGGCTCTCGGTGTAGTCACTGCAGTGGTAAGTGAGGGTGTGAGGCATTGAAATTCACTGCAGTGGTAAGTGAGGGTGTGAGGCATTGAAATTCACTGCAGTGGTAAGTGAGGGTGTGAGGCATTGAAATTCACTGCAGTGGTAAGTGAGGGTGTGAGGCCTTGAAATTGAACACTGGAACAAAGCTCTGCACATTCAGTGATGACCACTGGAGCTGCCCACTGCGGCAGTGGCACAGGAACTCTAAGCTGAGAAGAGCCTTCAAGGGTGGGTGGGTCCATGCAGGCATCTTGCAGGAGATGGGCTTTGCCCTGGCTCTGAAGCCTGGTTCAGCCACAGTAGATCATCCTTACTCAAACTGGCTCTGACAGGAAAGCAATCCCAAATACTAAGAGTGTCTCACGGGGACAGGCTATGGCGCCCTGGGGCCAGAACTCCAGCTCCACTTCTCTGCAATGACTCTCGGCTGCACCCTCTGAGTTTTGGGTTGCAGCACAATGACACGGACGTTTCAGGAACCAAATCCAGACAGGACAAAAGCCCAGGGAAGAACAGAACTGTCTTTTTCTCATTCTTTGAGGCAAGAAAAACATTCCTAGAATTCCCCCAGCACATTGGCCATAATTGCATTATATGACAGATACTAAACCAATCGCTGACAAAGGGAGAGAGATTACTCTGATTGGCTTGAATCAATCAAAATTTCCTCTTTGAACTGGGGATGGGGGTAGCTTGGGAGCAGATGACTTTCTGAAAGTGATCTGGGTTCTGTTAGAAGGAAGAATGAACAGAATGGCATTGTGCTGCAGGTGAACAGCTGAGCACATTGTGCACCTACATGTTTCATTTTTTAGATAATTAGAATTGGGAGAGGACATTCTACACAGCGGCCTCGTTTGAGGAGAAATGATTAATTTAGCTGAAGCATGAAAGCAAGAAGGGGAATCACTGCAGAAGAAGATATTTTGGACAGCAATGCAATTATGGTATCAGAGAACTCTTCATTTCTCAAAAATATTTTATCTGACTCTCACACCAACTGGAACAGCAAGTATCAACAGAGGAATCTGAAGTCCAGAGCAGGTAAGGAAATCTTCCAAGGTCACACAGCCTGTAAACAAAAAGGCCTGGTGACTTTCTGCCTGGGATCCTTTTGCACTTCCTTGGCAATTAGTTGAGGCAGGAGTATTAGTTATCTATTGCTGCATAACAACTTATCCCAAATCTGGGAGCAGATCAGCTGAGTGGTTCTGGCTCTGTTGAGATTGCAGTGAAGCTGTCAACTGGAACAAACCATCTAAGGCTTACGTGGGGCTGCAGGATCTATGTCTAAGCTCAGTTGCATGGTCTTCGGCAGAAGGCCTCAGTTCTTCCCCATGTGGACCTCTCCACAGGGCTTCTTGCATTTCCTTAAGGCTTGGCAGTGGCTTCCACTAAAGCTAGCAATCACAGAGAAAAAGCAGGATGGAAACTCCAATGACTTGTATTACCTAAACTTGGATACCACACTCCATCATTTCCACTGCATTCTGTTGGTTAGAAGTGAGTCAGTAAGTTCAGCCCATACTCAGAGGGAGCGTAAATCTCTACCTTTTGATGGGAGGAGTATCAAAGAACTTACGGACATATTTCAAAACCATCACAGCAGCAAAAATGCAAATGCATACTGACATCTGGGATAAGTTCACCACAGAGAAATCATTAAATCTGAAGACATTAAAATACAAAAATATTACTTCATAAGGATAATAGACCAGATGACCCAATAGGAACCATGGTGATCATGGGGATTGGGATTTGACTAAAGCTTACCAACAAAAACCTCGTTATATTAGTTCCATAGCTACGCATACTTTTTTTTATGTTTTGTTTTGTTTTTTTTTAGACGGAGTCTTGCTCTGTCACCCAGGCTGTAGTGCAGTGGTGCGATCTCGGCTCATTGCAACTTCTGCCTCCCCAGTTCAAGCGATTCTCCTACCTCAGCCTCCCGAGTAGCTGGGATTACAGGCACCCACCACCACGCCCATCTAATTTTTTGTATTTTTAGTAGAGACGGGCTTTCACCCCATTAGTCAGGATGGTCTTGATCTGATTTCGTGATCTGCCCGCCTTGGCCTCCCAGGGTGCAGGAATTATAGGCATGAGCCACTGTGCCTGGCCAAGCTATGCATTACATTTGGAGAGAGAGTGTCTAATATGTACAGTGATAGAGTAGGTGAAATTCCTTGCTCATCATTCTGCCTAGTAATATGCATTAAATGCTCACTATTAAAATAAAAATGACACACCATCCTCCTTTCTGCTGACTGTGAGGCCTCAGGACCTAGATCTCTGTCTCAAGGTTGGGCAGTTTTCCCCACGAATACAAGATACAGGATCTTTTACTAGTACCCACTTAGCAGTTTCCAAAATGCTGGAGAGAGCTCAGCATTCTTGGAGCAGAAAGGCAAGCACAGAGTGGTACCTCCCCCTACTCCCTCTGCAGCCCCAGTGAGGACTTTCAATCCAGTGGCCTCATCCCGGGAACCTTGGGAGAGCTGGCAAATACTCTAAACAGATAAAAGATAATTGAACAAGGAGTGAGTAGTAAACGGTGACAAAGTGCTATTTCCATAATAAGCTTATCTGAGTAAACTTTCTCAGAGCCCCTGAGTTCCAGAGCAGGGTGTGGATTTGGCAATAGTAAAGAAACAGGCCACGCCAGGAATGTCTGGGGAGCTAATGAATGCCCCTGAAGTGGTTGACGTTCCTATCTCTGCTTTGGATCCCTGCCACCTTGACTCGAATGTCAGACGGTGTTTAATTGGCAAACAGGGCTTCAAAGGGTTGCTGGGCCCTGCTCCCAGGGCCCTGGGGCTGTTAATGTTTAATTGTCATGTGCAAGGGCCCACTCGCTCTTGGTAGATTTGGGTGTTTTATTGCACTTTGAAAAAGCAACGTTATGAGTCTCGTTGTTGCTCCATGGGCATTTTTACAGACATGCCTGGAGTCACATGTTGCCTCACCTAAACTCTCAGTAGCAAAGTCGCCATGTTATTCAGCAGGGGTACACAGAAACACCTTCAAGCTGAAAATACTCCAGATTTACTGCCTGCATCCTAAAATTAAGAAATATTGATTTCTTGGGAACATCTGGACCAGCAACAGAAAAAAAGAAAAAAAAAAGAAACTTGAGTTGATTACGTTGAGGGGAGAAGGAAAAGACACAGAAGTGAAATTGCCAAATGGCAGATTATACAATTTCTTCATTGAATGCTGGTGGTACCCACTCTCCTTGACACCGGCTCTGTTTCTCATGGCTCTGCTGGAAATGCAAATCTTTAAAAAATTCCTCTCCCTAAAAGAGTCTATTTGCTTTATATTGCTCATATAATTTTAAAAGTCTAGAGACTGTCTTAATAAGACTTTATAGCCTTCATCTAATTACATAGGGAAGAATAAGAAATAATAGAAGACGAATATCTTTTTTTTTTCTAAACTACATGGAAATTGTGAATAAAGGAGTAGCTTCCAACTTCCTGACATTTGAATAGCACTGTTTTGAATTGAATATGAATGATTCCTTTGAATTTTCAATTCAATTCCATTTAATTGAACACATCTTCATTGAGTGCATACTAAGTGTTCATATCAATTTCTTTGGTTTTGAGTTAGTGGCTTTTGCAGAAATTGTTTCTTTTGTCGAATTCTGGAAATGTATCGGTTTGTTGTTTTAATCATCCTTCTGCTGATTGTGAATATCTCTCTAAGGAAGGAATGTAAAGAGAAATATCTAATTACACCACTTATATCAGAATGGCAAAGTGTATATTTATCTTGTTTGTTAATTATATATGTCACAGCTAAAGACCAAACATCAGCTAATGTCGACATTAGCCAGAAGGGCCTGGCACACATCAAGAGCTGGGTGGATCACAAATAAAATACAGTATAGCAAGTGGAAAGCATATAGACCTTTTTATATGTTTATATCGAATCAGATTTTCTTTGTTTTGTTTGCACGTTCTACGTTCCAACAGCCAGATTTCCGTATGATGGATTTCTAAGAAGCAGGTTTTACAGCAGAATCGCCACTATGAACAGGTTTCAGGGTCTCCCAGCATGTGTTAGATTTTCAAGGCAATGTGGCAGACACTTAGAATCTCCCAGAGGGTGTAATCTCTTCTCTTTAGCTCTCTTGTTTGCCTCAGTTCCCAGTCCTTCCATCTCTACCACTGATTTAGCAATTCCTCTCCTTTGGCAAGTGGTAAGCAGACAACCCCTTCTAATCGGAGCCGGTGCTATGAAGTTCAGTCACATTGAGGGTTCTCAGTCCCAGAGCTTCAGCCTTCTATGAATGTAGATGGGAATAACCTATTGTGCACAAAGCACGTGCCCTCCAAATCCATATGCACAGTTAATTAGTTGAGAGCCCTAAAATGTTATGTGATTCCATTCTTAATAGAATTGAGAACTTGTAAAGATGAGAGGCGTTTATTCACACTTTATCAGCTATTTTAAATTAAGGGGTATATTATTCTCTGGATAGATTTACAGGAACACCCATTATGCACCTAACTCCTATTATCATTAATGGTGGTAAATGCATGCACACACAAGCTCAGCACTCGGGGCTTTACACAAGAGGCCACTCTTTTCCTCCTATTATTAGCAATTCCTGCTTCACATTTCTTAAATATCTGCAAAATGAAACAAAACATTGCTCGTGACTTAAAGACTATCTGAGTATATGTTTTACAAAGGAAATTAGATTGGTACATTACACAGGTTTGCAAATTTACATTACGATAGCAAATGATTATGACTGCCGCTGCTCACCCTCTTTGAATCTCCCTAGAGGGGAATGCACAGGGCCGGGGGTGCAGTGGGAGTGGGAGGGGCCGAGGTTTCCCATGTCAGCATGGCAAAAGGATCTACTGGCAAGGAGTTGCAACTTTAGCCTGTGACTGTTTTCTTTCAGTGTTGGCAAAGCCAGGCTTAATGTATGGAAGAGATAGAAAAGTTAGAGAATAGACTGCTAAGTGGATCTTCCAACTATGGGGAAGAGGCTATTATTATATTCATTCATTAATTGATTCATTTGCTTATTTATCTATCTATTCCTTTTCTCAGCAAATAAGCATTAAACACCTAGCGTATGTGTGTGCCTAGCAGGGTACTGGGCTATGAGGACATAACAGTGAAGAAGAAAGATTAGGGCTTTGTACCAAGGAAACTCACAGTTTAGTGAAACTACAAAATTAACTAATTTCACAGTTAGCTGTGCGATCCGGGAGAAGTGCAGGGAGCCACGAAGAACTTGGCTGAGTAGAGGGAACAGGCAGGAGAGGTGCCTCAGGAATAAATGCAGAGCCTAACTCTGCAAGGAGTGCAAAAGTCATCATGGTGATAGGAGATGGTTCAGGAAGAGCTTGTTGGGTGGGAGAAGCAGCATTAACAAAAACCCAAGGAAAGCGAGATCCATATTCTGGACCTGCCACTCATCAGTAACAATGATTGGTCCTTCCTTCTGGAACACTGTACAGAAGGGTGCATTTACTTTTCCCCCTGCTAAAACAGGCATGTAACAAGGGTCACCATTTACTACCATGCATCAGTGTGCCATGAAGCTGAAGCTAGACCCCAGCCAAATGAATTCTTAGGGTTTGGATTTTAACATCAGCACAATCTCTACTAAACACCCCTGCTCCCCACTCCCACTGAACAAATAATCTCTGTGCTCCCTCTGCACAAGGGTCAAACTTGGAGGGATGGGCTGTGGAAATTCTCTACACCTGTGTTTGTCTAATGATCCGTAAAGAAGTACCAGGTTCTTAAAAATTCTGTTGTAAATGGATACTTTTATAAAATGTAATCAAAATTAATTACTAGAAAAATGATTATGCACTTTGATGTCATGACCACATCAATTTCTGGAAAAATCTTCTGAATGCTTCCTCTCAATTTCTGTACTTACCTCCTCGCGAAAAGATAGCAAACAGTTTGCAGACCAGACCTCCCCTTGGTGACTAGGACTGTCCCTCTGCTCCACACCTTGCCTCACTGACCTCCAGCCAGACTGTCAGCTAGGACTATATCTACAACTCTTGAAATTATTTACATTTCCTGCCTGGGCAAAAGGTTTTCCTGTATTACTCCTCCACAGCAAGACATAGTGTTTTATTGATTAGAAACTCTAAGAGGCACTCACTCAAGTCCTGGTATTTCTAGGGCTGGGAAAGTAATCCCAGGTGTTTCATGCCTGTTTCATGTTTTCTTTTCTAAAAACTTCAACATTCACGTAAGAACTAAGATTCAGAAGCCAACAGTGTGATTAGAAAATCTGGGCTAATGAGTCTAGCATATACTCGAGGCTGAAGACCCAGGCAGTTGGAACAGAAGACCTTTAGACTCCTTGTTTTATGGATGTGCCTGGGAGTCTAAGAAGGGCATCTCCAGCCCTGCTGATGGGTGGGGAGAAAGGCAAGCAAAGGCAAGAGATCGACTATACAGCTGAATGCAGTGAGATCCCTGCATGGGCTCTGGTCCCAACTGGTGCTCTCTTTCGCAGGCAGGCTGTGAGCATCTGTAATATGACCAGTCAGGAACTTGGCCCTCGAAAGTGGGAGCCATGGATATAACACAAGTCCCTCAGAACTTTGAGGAAGGAACCGCAAGATATATCAACTTCCCTGTTGCTTGCTTTCTTCCCCTGCATGACTTTATAGACTTGGAGGACCTCAATGTTTAGTTTCCACCTCACTTATCTTACTCTGAGCTATTGTACTGGGTTATCTTGCCTTCCAACATGACTCAATTATTTCAGTAACTTCCAAGTTGTATCTCTAATGTACATTCTTTTCGGAGCTCCAAATTACCTATCAAATTAACTCCTAACTCTACATGGTGGATTGAACAACGCTTCCCCTCAAAGATGTTCATGTCTTAATCCTCAAAACCTATGAATAAGTTATCTTTACATAGTAAAAGACACCTTGCCAATGTGATTAAGTTGAGGATCCTGAGATAAGGAGATGGTACTGGATTATCCAGGTGAGCCCAAGGCCATGACAAGGAACCACAGAAGAGGGAGGCAAAAGGGTCACAGTCAGAGGAGATGTGATGACAGAAGCAGAGGTCAGAGTGGTGAAGGGCCATGAACCAAGGAATTTGGGCAGCCCCTAGAAGCTGGAGAAGGCAAGGGACATATGCCCTTGTGGAATACAACTCAATTCCAGAAGGAATTCGACTCTGCCAATATCTTGATTTTAGCCTAAGACTATGTCACACTTCTGATCTTCAAAACTGTACAATAATCAGTGTGCATGGTTTTAAGCCATTTAGTTTCCAGTAGTTTTTTACATCAGTAGTAGGAAACCAATACATCCCTGGGTATCCCAAACTCACCATCTGCCCTCAAAAATGTGATGCTTCTTCTGAACCATTTATTTCAAGGCATAGTACCACGATTCAGCTAGTTCCCAAACTAGAAACGTGGAGGCCATCCTGACACCTCCCACTTGCTTACCCACAATGTCCAGTGGCTTTAAGACAAAGTTTAAAATCCTTAAAGAGATCCACAGGGCCCTGAAATGTGCTCCAGGGTCTCACTGACCTCCCTGGCATCCATCTCTGGCTGGATGGGCCTTTTGAGAATGCCTAGAGATGACTCACATGTTCACACTTGCTCCTAAGACAGCCTGGAAGGCACCCCTCCCTTCTCCACCACCCACATCACTGGCAACTTCTTGAGGAATCAGCTCTCATGGCTTTTCCTCCAAGAAGCCTTGTCTGTATCTACCGCTGAAGTTAGGTGCCCACTTTGCTAAATTCTCATGCTTTTGCCTTGTAACAGTCACCAAAAATATTACGTTCAATTTATTCCTTCCATTTATTCTGCCATCTCATGGAGGCAAGAACCACATCTGTCTGGCTCTTGACTATAGACTGTGTTGCTATACAAAAGCAGACACAGTAATATTTACTGAAAACGAAAACAAAAACAAAATAAAAAGAATAGGTGAGTAAGATTCCAGGGAAGAGCTCAGGGATAGGATCTGGGATATAGTCACCATGGGGAGACTCAGCAAGGCTCAGACTCTCTGCTCACCTGGAAAGATCCTGATGGAGGGTTTTGCTTGGCCCTTGTCCAGAATGAATCCGCGGATCTGCCCTGACAGATCAGGGGCTGCAGGCTCCCCAGTGGTGGTTCAGGATCTGGGTGGTAGATCATAATCAGAGCTGATGCTTCTTGAGCTCTTACGTAACCGGCACTACACCAAGTGCTTTAGTGGATTAAGTCATCTAATCCTCACCTGAACTCCATGTTGTTAGGGAGTTTCCAGCATGGAGTCAAGGTGAGGATTAAATGAGTTGATTCTCTATTATTAATGTTATTAATAAATAACAATTCCATTTAACAGATGAAACAACTGAGGGAGAGAGAGGTTAAGTATTTTGCCTAAGATCAGACATCTTATAAGTGACATAGCTAGGATTTGAACCCCCACACACTGACTCTAGAGTCTGTGTCTTAAATACTACGTCATGCTTCCTACAGCATGAAGTCAGGGGCTCGCAGAGCTTATGTGGACCAGTCTCCAGCCATTGATATTGGCCCATTTACTTATTTCACGGGTGTTTACTGCTAATCTGCTGGGTAGCAGACACTGTGCTAGGTGTTAGGAATGATCCCGTGAATGTCAGGTGCTTCAAAAAGTGTGGACTTGAGTGAGAAGACCAACAAGAATGAGTGTGATATGATGTGGCAAGAGGGGGCACTAGGTGGAAGCCCAGGACAGGACTTACACCTGCTTCCTGGGTTTTGAAAGGGTTGTAAACTGCCTAGGTGGAGGAGAGGCGAGGAAGGGCCACCAGGTAGAAGTGAAAGTGTGTGCGAGGGCACAGGCAAGGGAGAGCAAGGCCTGTTGGGGTAAATTGCTTGTCATTCTTTCAGCTCAGAGTGGTGGACAGGAGGGTGTAGAGTGGTGTGTGGGGGCAGTGAGGGTCAAGATGAGGCAGACATGGGTCAGCCCATGAAGACTGGGAATACTGTGCCGAGGACTCCAGTCAGCTCATATCATTCCTACCAGCCCTGGAAAGCAGGGACTGCCTTTCTTCTGCTGCCTGGGTCACCACCCAGTTCCCAGCCTGAAAAGATGCATGCAAGTTATTCGGCAATGACCACAGTGGGTGTGCGCTGACCAACTGGATCAGGCACTGGTCCAGGTAAACAGCGGGAGACTCCTGGCTGCATATCAGCCCATCCTTAGCTCCAGCACATGGTGACGCCCCCTCCAAAGCTGTGAGGACGCTAGGAGGGAACTGCATTTTGTCATCTCTTAAGACAGGAGCATGGGAACAGCCATCTTCTGGAATGGCCCTTGCCTATAAACCATTTCCACAGGAAGACAGGAGGATGCATGGCACAGAGGGAGGATGGGGCGCCTGGGTTCAAAATCTGCTTCTACCATCCATGGAGACTGGGATGTTGAAGAATTAGCTCTCCCTTTTAGAACTTGCTTTCCTTACTTGTAAAATAAAGATAATCCTACGAACACTGCAAGGTTATTGTGAGGGTCAAATGAGACCAGGGACAGGAAAGTACCTTGTAAACAGCAAATCATGAAAAACAAACACGAAACAGAAAACAAACAAGAAAAGCTTTAGTTCTAAAGGGCATGAAACTTTCATTTGACCCACTTTAGAGATCATTTATTCCTTCAACAAATAATAACTGAAGTCCTACTATGTGCCACACCTTCACTCATTCTATGACATATTCCTATTTATACACTTTCAAGAAACCCATCATTTCCTCTTGGGAAGGACAACCTCAGCATTCCCTCTGCCCCGGTCTCCATCAGAACTCACGGGGATGCCTCTTCCATCTTCTCCTTTTCTTTCCTTGGCCTTGTCCCACCCGAATCACTCCTGAATTCCTCCTCTAACAACTTTTTCCTGGGTGTCGTTGACTGGCAGAAGCAGCCATGGCCTCTGCTTTAACATGAGCTCAGCTTGTGTAAAGAGTGCAGATTAACAGACTCCACTGTTAGAGGGAGGCAAGGATATTTGTGCACTTGCCCACCCAGGGAAGTCATTGTCCCTTTCTTAGATGCCTTCCAGACTGTCAGTGTCTTAATCTAAATGGGAAGCTCTCTGTGAAGGCCCAGGTGCCAGGGTAAGCCAGCTGAGGAGCCATGTACAAGGGGAACAGTGATAAAGGAGGATATTTCAGTATTTCCATCATTACCACCATCTGAAAGAGGGCTGCATTTACTACCAGAAGAGCTGTGTCTAACTCTTCAATCTCAGCAATCTCATTTGTAAATTAGGATAATAATAATAATCTCCTTCTTTCAGGACTATTATAAGAAATAGACTGAAATAATGTACAGGAATCAATTCTGTGTATGATAAACCCCAGTGTGTTGGTCAGCTCAGGCTGCCATAACAAAATACCACTGACTGGGTGGCTTGACCACAGAAATTTATTTTCTCACAGTTCCAGAGGTTGGCAATCCAAGATCGAGGAACCAGCGTGGTTGGTTATTTTCTGGTGAGGCCTCTCTCATTGGCTTGCAGACAGCCACCTTCTCACTGTGTCCTCAGGTGACCTTTTCTATGTGTGTGCACATCCCAGGTGTCTCTTTCTCTTCTTACAAGACTCAGTCCTCCTCCACCCTCCCTTATAACCTAATTTAACCTTAATTACCTCCTCAATGGCCCAAATACAGTCACATTGGGGGCCAGGTACTCAACTTATGATTTTGCGGGGACATCATTCAATCCATAACATGTTATTCATGTAAACCATGTCATCATCAATACTTACCCTCAGTGCTCACCTCAGAAACAAATATAAATCAGTCACAAAGATTTTTCAAAGCAAAATGTTCGGAAAATGCATCATGAATTTGTAGGTACATTTCCAAAGTCAAACTGAAATGTTCCTTTTGACCTTCTCTTTATTCACCCACATCCCAGCTACACTTCTTGGCCCTCAGGAGCCAATGTCAAGACTGGATTTCTTGATGAGAAATACTTGGAAATCTCCTGCAGCCGCTAGATGCAGGATCATTTTTCCAGGGAGTAAGCTGGTCCTACTCTCAGCTCTGAGCCTTTCCAGCTTCTGAGGCAAGACCTGACATTCAGGTCTTGGACTCCAGAGCTTTCTCTCGTCAACTTCCCTCTCGAAGTTCTGCCTTTGGTACCAGGAACACAGCAGTTGATACATTTAGCTCAGCATAGCTGGCTGCCTGAGAATAACCCTTTCTGTTTACCTGAAAGCTTTCCTAGTGTTGAAAGGCACAAATAAAAAGTCACTCTTCTGAATAAAAATGCCATTTCGAGTCATTTCCTTCAGGAGCTATTTCAGCCAGGTGTTCCCATGGCCATGGAGTGCAGAAAGAGACTCACCTGGCAGACCCATGAGGATGTGAGGAAGCTTGCCAGGGATGTGAATCTAAGATCGTTATCCTTGTTCAGCCTGGGAATGAATACAAATCAGAGGCTCCCATAAAGCACATGGCAACAGGAGTGGAACTGAAATGCCTATGTTCAAGGTAGCTCTAGATTGAGCTCGCTTTTTGCTCTTTCAAAGCTTGTTATGGTCCTAAACTATTTCTGATGAAAAGTAACACACATCAGAAAAGGAGCAATTGACACTTCTTTTTATATTCTGCTGGGGCTGCTTAGCCCAGGTCACAGGGCAGAGGGGACTTGAGAGCTGAAGAAGAGAGGTCAACCTGCAACTGAGGCTTGGCCGGGGGCTGAGGCTGAAGGCAGCCAAATGGAGTGTCCTCTGGTAGGGGTCAGGGGTCATACACCCAGTTAAATTCATACCCTTTAATTATTTAGAGTTATTGCTATCATTTTTCCTTTTTGTTTCTCTAGGTAGAGTAATTCATTTATACAAAAGCAATGACAAGAACAGCCAATACGAGGCAGTGGGAATGCAGAGATCAATGAGAGACTAAAAAACTCTAAATCGAGAGAAGAACATAACAGCTGGGTGGGTGTCAGGTTTTGTTTATTCAGCTGCTTAAATGTGTCACTGAAGACTCATCTCTCTGCTCTACCAAACGCAGCCTCAGTTCCAGCCTGAAGCCCTTGCTGAGTTAAAATGATTGCCAGTAGTCAATGGGCCTATTCACGTTCTTGTCTGTACCTCCCTTCAAACCATAAAACCTTCTGTATGGAGCTAGTGTAGATGCACAACCCTGGCCCAATAATTGTTGTCAGTGAAATGCCATCAGGTGATGGATTTAAGGATGGGATCCTGAACATTGCCATCTCTAGAAGGGGTCAGAGGTACTGGGATTGTCTTAGACTAAGCAGAATTCTCAGATGAGCAGCACGGAAACACATTGATGGTCTACAGTGGAAAGACAGAATGACGTTCTGGAGGCAACAGTAGCCAAGACCAGATTATAGGCAATTCTTCCTGTTATTTTAATCCATATTACTTGAAATTGACATGCATGTAGTTTAACAAAAATCTATTCTTGTTTGCATGCTTGTGATGACAAAATGAATAGCAATTCTCCCTCCCCCAACTCTGAGTCTCAAGTCTTAGAAGCAATCCTAAAAAGTCTTTTAACTATTTCTTGTTGGATTTAGCTCTTTGTCTTTAAGTAACACACTTATATTGATTTTTTCTGATGAATGTATTTAAACATTATCTATGACATTTCTCTACTGACAAATGAGGATTTAGCATCTCGTTCCTGCCTCCAACCACCACTATCCACACACACTCTTCCCTTTCCCTGATTCCTAGGGTATGCACACTACTGCCTGCAGACCAGATCCAGCCACCTGCCTGTTTTTTTATGGCCCCTGAGATTAGGATGGTTTTTACATTTTTAAAAAGTTGTAGGCCGGGTGCAGTGGCTCACGCCTGTAATCCCAGCACTTTGGGAGGCCGAGGCGGGTGGATCACCTGAGGTCAGGAGTTCGAGACCAGCCTGGCCAACATGGCGAAACCCCATCTCTACTAAATGTACAAAAATTAGTTGGGCGTGGTGGCAGGTGACTGTAATCCCAGCTACTCAGGAGGCTGAGGCAGGAGAATATCTTGAACCCAGGAGGCGGAGGTTGCAGTGAGCTGAGATCGCACCACTGCACTCCAGCATGGGCAACAAGAGCGAGACTCTGTCTCAAAAAAAAAAGTTGTAAACAGAAACATAAACAAAAATATGCTACAAAGCCTGTATGTGGCCCACAAAATCTGAAATACTGTCTTGCCTTTTACAGAATGTTTGCCAAACCCTTATGTACCCTTCCAAAATAGTAGCATTTAAATTTTGGCAAAATTAGTAATAAATTTTTGCATTGTTATGATTAAGTAAATATTGTTTATTGTGGATTTAGGTCCTGTGATAGTATTCCTTTTTTTGTACAACATTTTTTAAATGTGGCGTTAATGGTTGTACTCTCCAGTCCAGGTGTTCATCAATTCTCAGTCTTTGCCAGGCTCTAATCAATGTTTCATATGTCCATTAACATTCCTTTTAAAATATCAAGACTATCATCTAATGCACCTGCTCATTTTTCATCTCAAAAACCTCTTTCCTGGGTTCGTCTGGCTTTCTGTTCCACCTTACTTTCTGTCTCCAGGCACAAATGCCATTCTGGTGCTTTACTGGACCATTTCTTGAATCCTATATCTTCTCCATCTTCTCTTTCCTTGGTATATACCTTCTTTTTTTTTTTTCCAGGAGAACCTTCTCCAGTAACCTCCCAAGAAAGAAAATATAGAAAAGGTGGGGCTTTTTTTAGGCCTTGATATCTAAAGTTGTCTTTATTCTATTCTCACACCCTTGACATTTGGCTAGATGAAGAATTCTACTTTGAATTGGAATTTTAATCTCAGAATGATAAAGGCAGGACTCCATTGTCTTTTAGTATCCTTGTCTTTCATTCCCATTTAAGAGCAGCTCATTGGAAGCCTCTGTGTCTGTGTGCCCAAGCTGCTTGGTTGCTTGACTTCACTGTGCAGGGACAGCGGGAGGGATGGTGAGACTAACTGGCCACTTGCTAGGATGTTCCCAGGTGACCACATCTGGACGTCCTGTATCTGAGCTGTTTCATTCCTAGAGACAAGACTCCTGCATTTTCCACCCGAGGAGTGCACATCTGGCTTGCCAGAGTTTTCGGGAAGAAGGCTGAATCCATTTCCCCTTAACCCTCTTGTTTTCTGCACTGCCTTCTGTCCCCTCCCTCTCTTGTATCTGGTGTCTGAGGCTATAGGTCACCATTTTGGTTTCTCTAAGAAAATAAACTGTGGTCTTTTGCTTGGTTATTTAAGGTCTGGGAGGAGACTTGGAGGCTCAAATATTTCCCATATGATGTTAAACCAAACCAGTGGTTTTCACTTCACGCTTCCTTCACTTCTACTCCCTTCCTCCCGCCTGCTGTAGTCTGTGGTTCCTGGCAAGCCCAGGTGCAAAGCTCCCTGACGGTTCTTTGGGACTTTGTGGTTTGCTTCACAAGCACCTCAGGTACTGCTTTCTCCTCTCTTCCACTCTTCCATTCTACTTTGGTGTTCAAAAAGTCTGATTTGCCTGCATCCTCAGTTACTCATTCTGGGAAAGGGGCTGGACAGAATTGAAAGATGGGACTGAAAAAAAACCTTCTTTTTTTTAAGGAGGACTAAGGAGTGAGTTGTAGGGAATAGTTTGTAGTAAGACATATTCAGAAATGACGGTGTCTCAGCATTTGTTCAAAATTTGAGTTGTGATGTCCCAGGCTCTGTGCTAGGGGATGAATATGTATGACTTGGTCTCTGTATTCAGAGTCTGGGATCGGTGAAGGTTAGATAGGAGAATGAACATGATGTAACTCTCAGAGAAAATGCACTGAAGGAAAGAAGTCCAGGAGCTGAAAACTCCAGACAAGAGACATTTGGCTCAGGAGGTTGGAGAAAACTTCCTAGTAAAGGGTGAGGATAGCTGAGTAGGTTGAACTTTTCAGTTAGTTGAATAACGTAGTTGCTCTTAAGTTTCCTGGAGTCTCATATAGGCTGGTCAATCTCATCTTTTCTTAATCATGGGACCTTGGGGTATCCTCCAAGCCTGGACCCTTCCCTATGGACATGGTTCAGCCTATCAGTACCTGTGGGATGGTGCTCTATGTCCCAGCTGCGGAGTGCAAGGATAACATCAAAACCAACGCTTCCCGACTCTTACTATGTGCCAGGAATTGTGCCGCTTCTCATGCATTTAGCTCATAAAATGTTCATTGTAATTTTATGAGCTGGCTAGGTACTTTTATGCTATTCTCACTTCATAAATGAAGAAACCTAGAGTTAGAGAAGTGAAATCTTTTGCCAAAATACCTGCTATATATATGGTAGGACCAGAAATTGAAGCTTAGTTATTTTGAGTTACATGCTTATACTCTCAAACACTAAGATATATCACGTCCCATTTTTTAGGATTGCCCTTTTCTCTGAGAAGGGAGTGAAATGCTGTGCACACTGGGAACAGTGGTGTGCTAAACGCAGGAATGCACACTTAACTCAGAGTTCAAAACCAGCTCAGGCAGGCCCTGCTCTGGGCCAAGTCTATAAACTGAGAGGTGTCTGGGTTCATGCAGGGTCAATGCTCATTCCCAGGTCTCAAGAAAATGCCGTCTAAACAAGCAAGGACTTCACTCTAAGCCCTTCCCAGAGCACAGAGTATGAAAGGCATTGGAGAAATAAGGACTTTCTGCCCGTAGCTCTGAGTCGGTTAATGCATTGATGGGTCAGGAGCCACTGGCCTCCAAGGTTTATTAGTGCAGTCTTTGAGCCGACCCAAACTGCAGGCACTCTGGACCGAGGCCACAAACCGTGAGGCTGGGGCTCAGCCAGTCTCCCTGCTTCTGAACCACCCCACAGGACAGACAGACCCTGTGGCTTCAGGGAGAGTTATGAGCTCTGGCATCCTGCAGTGAAAGAAACAGGCGTCTTCCCTTGGTCAACTGCCCTTGACACACCAAAAACATGATTCACGATTCACGAGAATTGTTTCTTTCTTCGGACGGAACCCTTGGCTTTGCTTTGGGCCCAGGAATAAATTGGCCACAATCAACTCTCCTGAAGACGTGGTTTCCCCACCACATAATTCTTCTTGCTGAGGACAATGGCTTTGCTCACAGTGGTACAGGGGAAGTTTAACCAAAGGAAAAACTGAGCCCACGCTGATACAATATAACTGTTATCAAGGGACTGCCAGGCATGAGAGTTGAAGCACCCTCGCCTTGTGGTGACTTCAGGAGCACCCTTTGTATACATTTTCCAACGGCCCCTAAGCATGGATATCCCCTCCCCCTAACACACACAAACGATATTGACGATGATCGAGTTCAAGCAATTCAGCCTTTAGAACTGAAGCTTATTCTCCAACCCTTCCTTATCCCCCACATAACTCATGATGTTGCCTTTACCACCTGGCAGTCACCTCTCTAGGACAGGCTGTGTGGCATTGCTGACACCACATATGACTTGGAGGAGCTGCTAGTGTTGACTATTCAATTTCTACTATGTGTTGAAGAACTGATAAAACAGACTTTAAAGCAACAAAGACCATAAGAAACAAAGAGGGACATTACATGGTGGTGAAAGGATCAATGCAACAAGAAGAGCTAAGGATCCTAAATATATACGCACCCGATACAGGAACACCCAGATACATAAGGCAGGTTCTTAATGACTTACAAAGAGACTTAGACTCCCACACAGTAATAGTGGGAGACTTTAACATTACACTGTCAATATTAGACAGATCAACGAGATAGAAAATTAACAAGGATATCCAGGACCTGAACTCAGACCTGGAACAAGCAAACTTAACAGTTATTTACAGAACTCTCCACCCCAAATCCACAAAACATACATTTTTCTCAGTATCACATTACACCTATTTTAAAAGTGACCATATAATTGGAAGTAAATCACTCCTCAGCAATTGCATAGCATTTCACAGGTTGAAATAAAGTATTGGTTGGCTGCTTGCTTGTTATTTTCATCTCTTATTGCTTCCTGTCTCCATTGTTAAGTACAATTATTGGCATAAAAGGTTTTTAATACCCATTTTTAGACTGCATTCTAGCCTGGGCAATAGAACAAGAATCTCGTTCTCTCTCCCTCTTTCTCTTCCTCTTACATTCTTTTTTTTCTTTCTTTCACTCTCACTTTCTTTCCTCTCTTTTTCTTTCTTTCAAAAAAAAAAAAAAAAAGACACATGCATTCGTATGTTCATCACAGCACTACTCAAAATAGCAAAGACACCAAATCAACCTAGGTGCCTATCTGCTGTAGACTGGAAAAAGAAAATGTGGTACATATCCGCCATGGAATACCATGCAGCCATAAAAAAGAATGAAATCATGTCCTTTGCAGCAACATGGATGCCACTGGAGGCCACTATCTTAGGCAAATAAATGCAGGAACAGAAAACCAAATGCTGCCTGTTCTCTAAGTGAGCACTAAACATTGGGTACTCATGGACATAAAGATGACAACCATAGACACTTGGGTGGGGAGGCAGAGAGGCCAACCAGGGTTGAAACACTATCGGGTACTATGCTCACTACCTGGATGACAGGATCATTCATGTCCCAAACCTCAGCATCACACAATTTACCCATGTGACAAACCTGCACATGTACATTCTGAATCTAAAATAAAAGTTGAAGGCCGAGTGGGGTGGTTCACACCTGTGATCCCAGCACTGCGGGAGGCCATGGTGGGCAGATCAGTTGAGGCCAGGATCAGCCTGGGCAACATCGTGAAACCGCATCTCTACTAAAAATACAAAAATCAGCCAGGCGTGGTAACACACGTCTGTGATCCCAGCTACTCAGGAGGCTGAGGCACAAGAATTGTTCAAACTTGGGAGGCAAAGGTTGCAGTGAGCCAAGATCGTGCCACTGGACTCCAGCCTGGGCTACAGGGCGAGACTGTTTCAAAATAAATAAATACATACAAATTTTTAAAAAGTTGAAATTATAAAAAATAAAGCTACAGGTATTTTTCTCCTTCCTAAATGAAGCAAACAGACTCGAAATTGCCAAGAGGTTTTACCTTACCATAGGAGACTTTTCCAAGGAGTTTACAAAGTATGTCTGATATGCTCTTGTTTTTATATTTACTTTAGACACAGGCAGGAAGAGACCCTGAGACCACCCTTCACAAGGGGAATTGGACACATAGCTTTTGATCATGTGAAATATTTTGTTTACTATTCTAAGTAATACTTTATCAACAGTAAACTTACGAAGTCTTTTGTGAGAAAGACTAATGATGAAACGTTTTTCAACATTTCAGCAATCTGAAATATGATTTGATTCCTACAATCACTAAATAACAGGAAATAAGACTTTATACGTTTGGACCTTGTTCTTACTCCTGCTTTACCATTTCTAATCTGTAACTTTGGGCTCATTCATTTCCTCCTGCCTTAGTTGCTTCGTCTGTAAAATGGGGATAATAGTAATATCTACTTCATTGGTATTGTTTTGAGGATTAAATGAGTTGATATGAAAAACTAGAAGCTCCATAAATTAAAGTTAGGTTGGTTTTTTATTTTTGTTTGTTGGGCTTTTTCTTTTCTTTCTTTTTTTTTAAATAATGTCTTGGAAAGAGGAAGCAGGGAACTTGGAATGTTGATTTTTTTTGGTGTGTGTGATTTTCAGTATGCAGATCTCAATCGCCATGTGGATGCCTTGAATGCGTGGAGAAACGCCACCGTGCTGAAACCAGAGCACAGCCTGGCCTGGAACAACATGATCATACTCCTCGACAATACAGGTACGGAAGGTCACGGGAGAGTACACTGAAGTCAAGTACCACTGAAGGCTTAGGAAACAGAGACTGTTGTGCTTTCTTCCTCCTGAGTTTAAAAAAACTAATACGAAGTTAAATATTTTCTATTACAAAAATGTCTTTTCTTCGAGAAAATTGAATTTCTGGGGCTGGGCGCAGTGGCTCATGCCTATAATCTCAGCACTTTGGGAGGCCGAGATGGGCGGATCAGCTGAGGTCAAGAAATCAAGACCATCCTGGCTAACACGGTGAAACCTTGTCTCTACTAAAAATACAAAAAATTAGCCAGGCATGGTGTTGCATGCCTGTAATCTCAGCTACTCGGAAGACTGAGGCAGGAGAATCACTTGAACCCAGGAGGCAGAGGTTGCAGTGAGCTGAGACCATGCCGTTGCACTCCACCCTGGGCAACAAGAGTGAAACTCCATCTCAGAAAAAAAGAAAATTCAATTTCTTTGGACATACTGGAATGTGAATGTCTGGGAAAGTGACACTCCACATAGAACTGGTGTTGAGTAGTTGGGGAGAGGTGTGATGGTGTCTTGCCCACCAATGGCCATCCTCTGGGGGCACTGGGAGCACCTAGAAGTGAGCAAGAATGACCTTAGGGTTAAAGAAATGGATGGTGCTAGGTCCATGCCCTAAGTTCATGGACTTCATTCAAAGGAGCCCTCTTAGTCTACACTTAGAGCCATGGATTCTTACCTTTTTTTTTTTTTTTGAGATGGAATCTTGCCCTGTTCACCCAGCCTGGAATACAGTGGTATGATCTCGGGTCACTGCAACCTCCACCTTTTGGGTTCAAGCAATTCTCCTGCCTCAGCCCCCTGAGTAGCTGAGATTACAGACATCCACCACCACGCCTGGCTAATTTTTGTATTTTTAGTAGAGACGGGATTTCACCATGTTGGTCAGGCTGGTCTCAAACTCCTGACCTCACGATCTGCCGGCCTCAGCCTCCCAAAGTGGGATTCTTTTTATATGATGCTAATCGACTTGAAGATCTGGTTTTGTATCCCTAAGCAGACCACATTCAATCAATTAGGAGTTACTCTACCTCCCTCACTTTAAAAATCCAAACATCCTTTAAGAAATGATGGTGTTAGGCACAGAAAGGCAAATATCACATGCTCTCACTCATGGGGTATCTGGAAAAATGGACCTCGTGGAGCTAGAGAGTAGAACAGTAACTAGGGGCTGAGAAGGGGGCGGGGATACATATAGGTGGGTTAATGGGAACGAACACAGTTAGAAGGCGTAAGTTCTAGTGTTCCATTGCACGGAGGGTGACTGTAGTTAACACTTTATGATATAGTTCAAAAGAGCTAGAAGATTTGAAATGTTCCTAACATAAAGAAATGATCAATATTTGAGGTGATGGATGTCTTAAATACCCTGATTTGATCACTACACATTGTATGCATGTATCAAAATACCACGTTTCCCATCAATATGTACAGTTATTATGTGTCAATAAAAATATTTTAATGATAGTGTTAATTTGATCATCTACATGGTATAGAGCAGAAATGTGTGCTGGTTTCTAGGGAAAATACAAATGTGTACTTCAGTGTGATAAATTCTCAGTTATGAAAGTGTTGCTGTAATCCTCTTATTTTGCAGATTTGTTTGGGTATAACTAGTATCTGGGGAAAAATTAAAACAAGGTTTTAGATGGTTTTATAGAAGTTAATCAAAAGCTGTGTTGTGTCAGAAATGTGCTGAATTCAGTGGCTTTGCCACTGATGGGGTCGCACATGCATGTGTGTGTGTATGTGTGTGTGTGTGTGTGATTACATGATCACAGATGTTCTTAAGTAGTTTATTCATAATTGTCATGCGCTGTGCACATGAGCCCTGTTAGTTATAGAGGCTAAAATGCAAATACAGCATTAACATGTCTTTCATGTTTCCATTTTTTCCTCCCAGGTAATTTAGCCCAAGCTGAAGCAGTTGGAAGAGAGGCACTGGGATTAATACCTAATGATCACTCTCTCATGTTCTCGTTGGCAAACGTGCTGGGGAAATCCCAGAAATACAAGGTGCGTAAACCGCAGGCTGTGATTTCTTGCAGTTAATGCCAGCATCTGACAGAAGCCGTAAGTGTTACTTCTGCCCAGTTAAATTCGGAATCAGGCCAAAACAGTGGCAGCGGCGCACCAGTGTGGCTTGGCCAGTTTGTTCCCTGGAGAAGTTGCTTCAAAGACGGCGATGTAGGGCCAAACCCAATGTCCTTTCTCATCAGAATTAACCACCGCTGTTCACACATGGAGAGAGGAAGAGAGTCCCAAGGAAAGGGGCGGAGAGTTACAAAAGAATAACTGGCCCATGGAGAACACATGACTGGTTCTTGCTGCTTCCAGATGTTTCTTTATCTGGGTTATATAGACCATCATCAAGGCCCAGAGTGTTCTGACCGACAAAAACCACAAGATACTAAATCTTTGCTCCAGTTGGCACCAGGGTGGAGCAGGAGTAGGCTGTGCGTCACTCCCTGTGTGTTGAAGGGAACTGGTTGTAAACTGTGTATTAGACACCGAGGGAGCTTGTTAAAGCAGAGATGCCCAGATTCTCCCTGTGAGGGATTGTCTTCGTGGGTTTGGTCAGATCAGGAAATAGTATTTTTAACTAGCATGCTGGGTGTTGAACAGAGATATCACAGAAGCAGTGCCTTAGTCCTTTCTTAAGAGAGATACTTTATTTCAGAATCAGAGGCTATATCTTATTTCGATCCCTCAGCCTATGTATAAGTCCTAAAGGCAGCAACTAGCTAATTGCTGTTAAGTAGTTAAGTAGTTGTAAAATGATGGAATGCATCTCTCATTTGGCCTTCAATTTGTTATTCACTTCTCTTTTTCTGTTTATTACATGTCATCAGTATAATTTTCGATAACAATAGTAAGATAATTTCATGCATTTTTCTAGTTTTACAATGTCGGGGAGTTGAATAGCTTCACTATATACATTTTTAAAAGGTCTAGATTTTGCTCCAGAAATAGGTTTTTGAAGAGGGTTTAGTTTTCTTTTTTATGAATCTACTTCTGTAGCAGGGGAAGGAGGTGAGGTTTACAGGTTTCCCTTGTAATGACCTTTCCAGCCATCTGTCAGCCTGGGACAGGTCCCAAGTCTCAGTTCTCTTCCAGTGACCCAGCTACAGCGAGTCCTCTTGAAGCCTGGCTTATATAATCATCGTATTGATTTTTCTATCATCCCACAGTCTGTAAACTGCTGGAATTTCTGTTAAGGAGATAGAATCCAGAGTTCATTTGGCTTCCAGTTCACGTTGTTCTTTTCCCCCTCAAATAAAGTAGAAAATAATCTATAAAGCAGAATGGAGAAATCAGCTTCCTCTTTCTCTACATATTTTGCATTTTAATTATCAAGGCCAAGGCTCTAGGCCTAAGATAAGGAAACAGATGATGAAATCTGAAACACAGAACTCACGATGAGCTCTTCAGCAGCTACCAAGTGTGGGGACATGATGTGACTTTCTGAGCCATGGCATCAGCCACCAAGCAAGCAGTCAATGTATTTTTTTTATTAAGGATTTGAATTTTAAACAGCTATTTAGGTTTTCCTCTCGTAATGCAAAAATGATACCGGTTGCTAATGGTCAGCTGCATCCCTGGCAGTGCTTGTTTCAGGATGTAGTGAAAGGGCCTGTTTCCTGGCAGAGCACTGGGCGGGATGTTCCAGGGAAGAGGGATGTGGCAGTGACTTGCAGGGCCTCTAGCCTAGCTATCTTGATGGCAGGGCAGGTGTCTGCTGCCCGACAACTCACTTTTTACCCATGCACTTGCTGTTTTATGTATCATGCACTTGGTAAATCTCCTTAGAAAGCCTGGAGGCTTCTTGAGGTTGGAGCTGAGCCTTCAGTCCTGGTTTGGTATCTCCATTGCTGTCGGGCAGTTACGAATCGCAGTTAAGTAGTTGTAAAATAATCAAATGCATCTCTCATTTGGCCCTGAAATGTTCAGGCTTCCAGAACCATTTTTGAGATGTTGATGTGCAGAGTGGGTGTTCTCATTATATCTTTGGTTCTAGGCACCTTTTTTTTTTTTTTTTTTTGAGAAGGAGTCTCACCCTATCTGTTGCTGAGGCTGGAGTGCAGTGGCAGGATCTTGGCTCACTGCAAGCTCTGCCTCCCGGGTTCAAGCGATTCTTCTGCTTTAGCCTCCTGAGTAGCTGGGACTACAGGTGCATGCCACCACGCCCAGCTAATTTTTTGTATTTTTTAAGTAGAGATGGGGTTTCACCATGATAGCCAGGATGGTTTCCATCTCCTGACCTCATGATCCACCTGCCTCGCCCTCCGAAAGTGCCAGGATTACAGGTGTGAGCCACTGCGCCCGGCCCTAGACACCTTTTAATCCTATCTGAGCAGTCCTTTTTAAAACCTAACCGCAGTCACTTAGTCTCTCTGGGCCTCAGTTTGTTCATCTGTAAAATGGAGATAGTGATCTGCCCAACCTCTTGACAGGGTGATACAAAAACATGCACAAGAACATAATTTGCAACTATCAAATGGTTAATGTGCATATGCATATATATATACACATACATATATATTTTTTAGTTTAGTGATCATTCAGTGACTCTCCAGGGATCATTAAAATGTATTAGAATTTATGTTACTTCTTGCCATTTAATTTCCAATTTCAGGCTAAAGTGGTAAAGCAAAAATACAAAAGGAATGTTTTTCAGTGCTTACAGCATTGCTTCCTGTGCTGATTTCTTTTTCTGAAGTGGTCATGCCAATGGGCCTGTAGCTTAAGAGCAGGTTATGTTGATAGTCAGTTTCCCAAATGTCAAACATTTATGTCACACCTTTATGATTCTTTCTTTTGCCACATCTAGATGTTACCTGACTTATTTACTTGATATTTTTATTTAAATAGATTTTTTAACACGAATATATTTAAAGGAGAAACATTGCATCATTATTATAAATACAGGGTAACTGAAAGTGAAATAATCGTACTAAGTCCCAGCCAGATACTATTGCTGGCCAAGGCTCTGAGCCAGATCACCCTCTCTCAGCTTCAAGGAGAGATTGGCAGGTGTGTTAGAGGGTGGGAGCCACACACCACCAGCAAGTGCAGACTTCAGCCCCGATGCAGTCAGAAGGAGGAAAGGAGAATAGAGAATAACTCTCTTCCTGCGTGAGGCATGGTTTCAGCTTCACATCAGGTCGCCCCTGCTACCCTTCCTATTCTAGCAGAGGCGCAGTGGCCCCTGTGCCCCTGAGCACTCTTGGGTGGCTGCTGTGGCTGAAATGACCTCCACCCGCCCGGGCTTCCTCGCCTGGACATAGAGACTAGCGCTTGTTTCTACCTAGAGGCACAATTTGCAAGGCTTTTCTCAGTCCCACGCCTTTGTTGAATACATTTTGTCTAATACGCTTCCAAAAATAATACATTATCTTTCCCCTTTATGCTGAGAAAAAAATATCACCGACTCTAAGGTGGGTTTATTGGTTCATTGGCATAAATCAGCTCATTGCCTGGGTCTTTAGACATCTACAGACCTCCACAGATCAACTTATAAACAGTTCACTGCTTTCCTGGATGGGGCCATTGGAAAGCCTGATTTAATAGATGAACATTTCATGGGCTTTGAATACTCACAGATGCTGCGTTCTAAAGAGTCCCCTCCAACCCCTGCTCCCAGGCCCAGGTACAGGCCTAGGGGCTGCCCCTGTGACCTGGAGAGAGCCAAGCCACCCTTCACCTCCCCTCAAACCAGCTCTTCCTCCTGACACACCTTCTTTTGCCCACATGGTGTTGTGTTTCTGTTACTCTGATTTGGAAATCTTGACTCATTTTTCCTCCCTTGTCCCCTGGCGCAGTGCTCTGTGTTCTTCCTCATCTCTATTCCTTCACACCAGCCTCCTGCAGAGTTTAGGCCCCACCCTGCTGAGAGCAGTGCCCCTCTAACAAAGAGTCAACTCTGAGCCCTTCCCTGTCTTCCGCACCACTGTGTCCCCCAAACTGCTGTCTCCTTGATGTCCTGAATGATGTTCGTCCTCACAGGCCATCTGAGAAGTTAGCTGAATGAATACATGAATTTAGCAACCCTAGAAAACTCCTAACTGTATCCCTAACCATTTCTCTCTAATAAACACTACTTCATTTACAGGTAGGGAAGCATTTTTAAGTAGATGTGGTTCCCTGTCCTTCCTGTATCTCAAGTTTTAGGTTTTAAATAGAAATGTTTGAAAATCATCAGAGACAGCCTAGCGACTCAGAAACCACTGCAAAACTGCACAATCCATTTAACGTTTTATCTGCAGCCTACCTGATACGGCTGGAGTCTTGACCTTCTTGGAAGGAGTTTCAGCCCCTGAAACTTAGAATGTAGACACTGACTTTGCACTTACATCCCATATGTTGTCCTGATGTCTTTATTAAGTTCCTCTTGGATGATATTTCTGAAATACAAGTATTTCTCTGCCAGCTCTGTCTAAAAGGTCATGGTTTTGGAGATGGACACCCACATTCCCAGCCGATTTCTCAGGAGTATGACGGGCCATAACAGGGCAAAGGAACTGGTCGTCTTGCACGTTATAAAATGCACAGTTCCAGATGTGGGAAGCCCACCTGGAGAAATTCATGTGTGACGCAGATAGAAGGCACAAAAACTATCCCCACACCAACAGATTTGGTTGGTTAAGCTCAGTATGTGATATTGATTTTCTTTTTTTTTTTTTTTTTTGATTCCTCTGTCGCCCAGGCTGGAGTGCAGTGATGCGATCTCGGCTCACTGCAGCCTCTGCCTCCCTGTTCAAGTGATTCTCCTGCCTCGGCCTCCTGAGTAGCTGGGATTAAAGGCCTGCACCACCACATCTGGCTATTTTTTGTATTTTTAGTAGAGACGGGGTTTCAGTATATTGGCCAGACTGGTCTCAAACTCCTGGCTTCAAGTGATCTGCCCACCTTGACCACCCAAAGGACTAGGATTACAGGCATGAGCCACCACGCCCAGCATGTGATATTAATTAAAACATGTTGCCCTTTAGGAATGTGTAGGTGGGTGGAGTGAACAGTGTCCCCCCACCTCCACCCAGGGGCACATGTCAATAAAAACAGGTAGGCATCTTTATTTCTCAGCACTATGGTAGAAAGGGACCAGCTAGCCAACAGTTTTTAGCAGTGATCAGGGTAGGAAGACACTCTGCCCTACTTCTTAGTGGCCAGGTTGGAAGTATGACTTGGAAGAAATGCAAGGCCGCTCAAGAATCAGTTCACACCCATCAGGGGCATTTGGCCATGGTCATGTTGAGTACTGCAACAATGGAGATGACAGGTGGCCATTCCTTCCTCATTTTCTGCTCATTCTTTTCAGGTGAATGGGGCTGCTTCTGGGCTGCCCAGCATGTTGTAGGTTCTTGGGGGAGAGGAAATGGGCCTCGACTCCTATCCTGAGAGCTCTGGAAGTGAGTTTCCTGGTGCTGGCTGGAAGTGGCATTGGCATGGGTGTGCTCCAGGGCTCAGCCCTCTCCTGTTCCCTAGGCCTCCTGTCATCCTCACACACCCTGCCCTGGGCGACTTGCATAACGTTGCAGAAGTCCAACCACTGCAGAGAGGCAGGTGGTGGCACTCATGAGCACGTCCATCCCCTCTCTGTGGCCACCACTCCCTCCCGCTGCCCCTTGTCAGCCTCTCTTTGGCAGAGTATGGCCCTGCTGGGCCTTCTGAATGTTTCTGGAGGAATGCAGTGGTATAAAAAGAGGTTAAAAGTTTGAAAACCATAGGTGATAAAACTGGGAAGCGCTTTTGCTTCGTGTACAATAAATAGCTTTCTTTTTATGTTTTTCATTTTTTAGGAATCTGAAGCTTTATTCCTCAAGGCAATTAAAGCGAATCCAAATGCTGCAAGTTACCATGGTAATTTGGGTAAGAAAAATGTTCAACTTGAATCGTTGAAATTCTGTGTTACTTTAATGAAGTGGGTACATGTCTATAAAATTAAAGTTGGGACAGTAGTTTTTTTCAAAGCTAGCCTGGCTTTAAAATTTCATTCTGTTATTACATTAAAAAGATAGCAAAGTGACAGCCACACTTTCAAATCTTAATCACATGACCAGAACAGCCCCCAAAGTTGCCCACTCTGTTTATCACCTTCTCATGAGTAAACTCGGATTGTCCTTCTTTGTGTTAAAGTGAGAAAGATGAGATTGGCTTAAGAGAATGACGCTATGGTTAGGAAGAGTTCTACTAAATTAATCATAGGTGCTTTGGAAGCTTGCCATTGAACTTACCTCCTTTTCCTTCCTTCTTACACAGTAGACCTTCTCCTTCTAGCCTGGTCTTTCTTATAGCCCCTTATGCCTTGGCTAACATGCATTTATAATCATTTATTCCCTAGAATTCATTTCTTGCATTTTTGCGTCTCCATGGTTAAGATGTTTAGAACATAGCATGTTGATGTTAGAATGCTCAGTCACAGAAATGTTTTGCACCAAAGCTGTTCTCTACCAACTCTGAAGCTTCTCTTCACAAAAGTCAGAAAACATCCACAGATGCTCTTCTGCCCATATAGAAAGTTAGTTTTACTAACAAAATCACTGTAATCAGAGGCTAATCATCCAAATGATTAGGTTTATTGTAACTATCATTTTAGGGTCAGCTGTTGATATTAAACCTTATTTCCAAATGGCCCCAAAAAGCTGTCACTTCACCAAATGATGTAGGGAAATATCTCTTTAAAATAAACATCTGAACTTCTGCATAGTCACACTCTAGGCATTACCTAGCATCCATCACCCCTCCTCCCACACCCAGCCTGGCTTCCTGGAACTTTCATGGCAGCACTGAGACATTGAAGGTACTCTTCTTTTTACTTCTTTATGTAATAATGTAACTGTAGGCAGATGTACCTTATCTAGTGCTCTGAAGAGCCCTATGAATAACTGGCAGTAGTTAAATGGATAATCACCAGGGAGTGTGATTACAATAAATAAGGTTTTCAGTACAAACAATATTGTTTTATACAATTGACTTTTGAAAACTGTTTACAGAGGATCTGTAATATTTCTTTGTCCAAGAGGGTAGGAATATGGCACATTACTCAGAAGCATTCCCAGTGAAATATCATCTCCTGCTATTTCAGCTGTGCTTTATCATCGCTGGGGACATCTAGACTTGGCCAAGAAACACTATGAAATCTCCTTGCAGCTTGACCCCACGGCATCAGGAACTAAGGAGAATTATGGTCTGCTAAGAAGAAAGCTAGAACAAATGCAAAAGAAAGATGTCTGATCCTTTTTCCTTCATGTTTTGAGTTTGAGCGTGTGTGTGCATGAGGCATATCATTAATAGTATGTGGTTACATTTAACCATTTAAAAGTCTTAGACATCTTATTTATTTTATTGATTTTTCTATGAAAACAAAGACATGCAAAAAGATTATAGCACCAGCAATATACTCTTGAATGCCTGATGTGACTTTTGCATTGAAATTGTATTTTTTCAGACAACTCAAATGTAATTTTAAAATTCCAAAAATCGTCTTTTTTTAATTAAACAGAAAAAGAGAAAAAATTATGTTGAGCAACTTTTAGTAGAATTGAACATACATTTGGGATCCCCACCTTGTCGTGTATGGACCAGCACTACTAAACTTCAATGATGGCCAAGAAAGGACAGACTGACTCCTACAATTTGTATAAATAATGAACATGTCTGTATATTAGCATTTTTGTTTAATGACAAAACAAATTAAGATTCTTGTTTTTTATCTCTTTTTTTTAAACAATACACTGTGCACTTCGTTTGTAAGGAAATATTTATTTGTATTTTTATGTTTTGAATAGGGCAAATAATTGAATGAGGAATGGAAATTTCAACATTAGTATATCTATTTGCTTTTCCCCACAGGAAGAAATTGACTCTTGCAGTAGTTTTTGGATGCTCTGACTTGTGTAATTTCAATATATAGGAGGTTATATATAATATTTTACGTAGACAGTTACTATCAATAGAAAGTTCAAGCCACACTTTCAGCAAAAGCAGGCAGCCTCACATCTTTATTTTTGTTACATCCAGGGTTAAGAGGGCAACACATCTATGTAAGCTTTTTAGTGTTTTTAACTGTAAAGCCATTTTCCATTCTGCTTAATGAAATTACAGACATTACTCTATCCAGCAAATGCAAAATTTTCTCTCAAATGGAGCCACATTCGAGGAATTTGTGGTATTTTTAAGAATTGAGTTGTTCCTGCTGTTTTATCTCATCCAAACAATGTTTTGTTCTTCTCTGTATGCTGTTGACCGAATGATTTATGCAATCTCTATAATTTCTTACGCAGTAAAATTATTACACAAACTAGCATGAAAATGTCATATTGCCTTCTTAATCAATGATTTTTAAGTAGTGAACTTTGTATCCTCCTTTACCTTAAAATGAAATCAAAGTGACCAGATCATCTTTTATGTGGCTTCTGTTTGACTTGGGGACCATTTCATAGAATTGCAGTACAGTGTTAACCAAGTTCAGAGAACAGAGTGACCAGATCCACACTGAGAGGAATTTGATTCTCTGGACTCACTTTTTGGGGGCAGATCTGTGTAAGAGTTGTAAGTTAGTAACTTCTGGTGGTTGAAGTATATCAAGAAATAAAGTGCTGTTTTTCAAATATTTCTGTTTTTTTTCTTTTGAGATGGAGTCTTGCTCTGCTGGAGTATAGTGGCACCATCTCAGCTCACTGCAGCCTCCACCTCTCGGGTTCAAGCGATCCTCCTGCCTCAGCCTCCTGAGTAGCTAGGATTACAGGCATGCGCCTGCACGCCTGGCTAATTTTTGTATTTTTAGTAGAGACCGGGTTTCACCATGTTGGCCAGGCTGGTCTCAAACTCCTGACCTCAAGTTATCCACCCTCCCCGACCTCCCAAAGTGCTGGGATTACAGGTATGAGCCACCACATGCAGCCTTCAAATATTTCTTAAATGGTCCCAAAACAACGGTAATAATTTATAGCTCTCTTTAGTGGCAAAGACCAACTTTCTCTTATTTATGTTCCTATAGTGCTTCACTGGTCATATAATAGATGCACTGTATGCTTTGTTGACTTTTTAAAAGCAGATTTCTTTCTTTGAAACAGTACTTGTCTACTGAGAGTAAAGAAAAAATTTCTTACAAAAGCCCCTTCAGGATTCTTTTTTTTTTAATTTTTTTTTTTTTATTTTTTGGTACCAATTCTAAAACTAGTGTCAAATCAAGATGTGCAAATCTGGATCCCTGCCTACCGATAAATTCCCTTAGCTTTCACTGCTTCAGCTCCCAGCATTTCCATTGGAGCTGTTTTCTTTCCAGAGAGCACAGTGATTGATTTGATTGATACTTCAGGAAGTCTTTGATCTCTGCAGATTCTGGAAGCATACCACGCTGGCTCTCTTTTCTTCTTTTTCCATCTTAAGGCAGCCACCCTCTTTGTTTCTTGGGCTTCCTTTCCAGACTGAAGTGGAAGGCCGCCTGGCAGTTCTTCTCTTATTTAGTTCCTTTTACTATTTTAATGTTTTTATTGCTAATGACAGTTGGGAGGCAGGAGTCAAAACAAACATGAGGAAGTCGCAAGTTTGGGAAATCTCATCATCCTTCTTTTCCCTGATAGCAAACATCATCAAATCTGGACAGAGGGTTGGAGTTGGGTGTTGGTTTGTTGGGTGGTTTAACATATGTACCACATGTGAAAATGCAACGCTTCTTTCCTGTTCTTGTTTGGATTTTTTAAAATTTAAATGCAGGTTTACATTTGTTTCTCTGCAAGTTCATCCTGTCAGACATAGCCTTCAGGCCTTGACTGGCCCCGGTGAGGTTCTCGTTCTATCATGTGGCTTACAGATGTTCTTTTCTTTCTTTTTCTTTTTCTTTTTCTTTTTTTTTTTTTTTGAGCCAGGGTCTCACTCTGTCCCCCAGGCTGAAGTGCAGTGGTGCAATCTTGGCTCACTGCAGCCTCTGCCTCTCTCCCGGGTTCAAGTGATACTCCCATCTCAGCCTCCTAAGTAGCTGGGACTACAGGCACACACCACCATGCCTGGATAATTTTTATATTTTTTGTAGAGACAGGGTTTTGCCATGTTGCCCAGGCTCGTCTCAAACTCCTGGGCTCAAGTGACCTGCCTACCCTGGCTTCCCAAAGTGCTGGGATTACAGGCATGAGCCACTGCACCTGGCCATTCTTTACATTTTATTTCATATTATTGACAAAATATCAGAACAGGGAGAGCCCTGCACCAAAGCACTGGACATCTATTTCCATACTCACACCCAACCAGCCTGGACTTCGGGGTGAGAAAACCCAGACTTGGACCTTGGGCCCTCCCACTGCAGTATCATAGGTAAGGCACTGAGATTGCTCAAACCCATTTCTCATCTGTACATTGGGGATAAGATGATCCCTCATAGCCATAACAGAGAGCCCAGAAGACTCTCCGTAGTGATAGGTTGGATTTTTGAAAGAGGGTCTCTGTTGGGAGTAGACAGATCTGGCCTTAGATACCCTTATTCCCCATTCACTCAACACATACTAAGTGTCTGCTATGTACCAGATACTATCTTAGGCTGTCTAATTACTAACGTGGGTGGAAGAAGTCATGGTCTCTTATCCTCAGCAGTGGACAGTCCAGTGAGAAAAAATAATTATCAAAGAGTTGTATGAGGAGAGAGGCCTATTCTAACCTGGAGAGTGAGGAAAGGGCTCCCTGGGAAGGTGGCTTCCAGATGGAGATTGATAGGCAGGGGGAGGAAGGTCACTCCAGACTGATATTCTCCAGTCGGGGGCATTTGGGAATGCCTGGGGATATTTTTTATTGTTACAACTGATTGGAAACTGCTGGTGGGGAGAGATGCTGTTGCTGTACATGCGATATGTGCAGGACGACTCCCCACAAAAATTACCTGGCCCAAAACATCAGTAGTCCCAAGGTTGAGAAAACCCAGACCACACGGAAGCAACAGCATCTGTTGCTTCAAGGCCCTGCCTTGAGAGAGATGAACTCCAAGGAGGCTGGGGAGAGTGCTTGAGAAGGCAGGCCTTGGTGATGAGCCAGCTCATACAGCGTTCACAGACCACGTGGTGCTTACCTTAAACTGGGGGAGAATCCAAAGCAGGTCAGTGACATGATCCAAGTTAGTGAGGTTTTGACAAGGTCACTCGGCTGCCGGTGAGAAGGGAACTGGAGAGAGGCTAAGATGATGTGAGCAGAGCACCCAAGAGACTGTCCCAGGTGTCCAGCGTTGAGATGAAGGTGGTCCTGTGCAGCCCAGTGGCAGTGGGGCTGGAGAAATGTGGACAGATGGGAGTAATGATAAGGAGTCAATCAATTAGTGATGGACAGGAGGTGGGTGGTGGGGGAATGAGAGGCGCTAAATGCAATTCGGCACAGAAGCCACTGAGGGAGAAGCTGGCCTTAAACTAGAGAGAGAAGGTTCTTGAGAAAAAACAAGAGATAGGGCCCCAAATCACCTGTTTGGCCCTACAAAAGAGGAGATAGGGCTCCTGTATTTTATGAGGTCCAGATGGGAACAGATGTAGGCACCTCTGCACACATGCAGTTGGCTAAGGCCCAGTTGCAGCATTCAGTGGTCATATTACAAGAAGTTCCACCTCTCCAACTCTCAACTTCTTCACATTAAAAAAAAAAAAAAGGCCAGGCACAGTGGCTCACGCCTATAATCCCAGCACTTCAGGAGGCCAAAGCAGGTGGATTACCAGAGGTTAGGAGTTCGAAACCAGCCTGACCAATATGGTGAAACTCTGTCTCTACTAAAAATACAAAAATTAGCCAGGCATGGTGGTGGGCGCCTGTAGTTCCAGCTGCTCGGGAGGCTGAGACAGGAGAATTGTATGAACCTGGGAGGTGGAGATTGCAGTGAGCTGAGATCACACCACTGCATTCCATCCTGGGCAACAGAGTGAGACTCCGTCTTAAAAAGATAATTTTTTAAAAAAAGCAGGTAATGTCTAATTTGCAAGGTTGTTGTAAAGGTGTAAGTTAATATAAAATGTCTACAGCTGTCCTATCCAATAAGGTAGCCACTCACCACATGTGCCTGGTAAGCACTTAAAACGTGGCCAGGCCACATCAAAATGTGCTATAAACATAAAATACACGCTAGATTTTTGAAGACCTAGCATGAAAGATTAATGTGAGATCTCAATAATGTTTATATTTATTACATGTTGAAATATTTTAAATACATTGGGTTAAATAAAACATAAAATTATTTTCCTCATTTTTTTAACTTTTTAATGTGGCTACCAAATTTAAAATTACATCTATGGCTTGCTTTGGAGCTCACTTGATATTTCCAGTAGATAGCGCTGATCTAGAGTATAGTAGGAAATGGGTATATGGTACCTGCCTCACAATCTAATTTGTGTGATTTTTTTTTCTTTTTTTTGAGATGGAGTTTTGCTCTTGTTGCCCAGGCTGGAGTGCAATGGTGCCATCTTGGCTCACTGCAACCTCCACCTCCTGGGTTCAAGTGATTCTCCTGCCTCAGCCTCCCTAGTAGCTGGGATTACAGGTGCTTGCCACCGCACCCAGCTATTTTTGTATTTTTAGTAGAGAAGGGATTTCACTATGTTGGGTCAGGCTGATCTCGAACTCCTGACCTCAGGCAATCCACCCACCTTAGCCTCCCAAATTGCTGGGATTACAGGCATGAGCCACTGCACCTGGCCTAATTTGTATTTTTTAAAAGAATATTTATTGCATCTAATTATTCCAATCTAATTAACATTTTCATTCTCGTACTCCTACAAGGTCTATATTTCTCATCTTTGTCCCTAAGGCTTTCCTAAGTGGACCAGTCTGATGCCTTTTGGAAAACTGGATTCTGCAGGCCTATTGTGATTACATGATTAGCAAACAGCCATAGCTGATGAGGGAGACTCTTCCTTATAGACTAATTATAGCTAATACATGTTGAAAGAATGGAAATTAGGAAATCATCCTTTTTTTTCCTGGTCCCTAATGAGCCAATTGATTCAAGCAAAGATCAGCAATAAATAAAATCATTAGATGAAAGGTTGATGGGGAACTTCACTGGAGGGACGAGGTTGTCACCAACTGAACCCACTGACCATTCTTTTTTTTTTTTTTTTTTTTTTTTTGAGTTGGTGTCTCGCTCGGTCACCCAGGCTGTAGTACAAGGACACAATCTCTGCTCACTGCAACCTTTGCCTCCTGGGTTCAAGTGATCCTCTGCTTCAGCCTCTTGAATAGCTGGGATTATAGGTGCACACCACCACACCTGGCTAAGTTTTGTATTTTTAGAGATGGGTTTTCACCATGTTGACCAGGCTGATCTTGAACTCCTGACCTCAAGTGATCCGCCCGCCTTGGCCTCCCAAAGTGCTGGAATTACAGGCATGAGCCACTGCACCCAGCCCCACTGACCAATTTCACCATCATTAAGAGTGGGACACCCAGATATGTGTCTCCCACCGTGAAGCTGCATAAAGTACCTCAAGCCACCCAGGAAGCGTCCTTGCCAAAAAAACAAAAAAGGCAGTTCCACCTGTATCTAACCAAAATTTGCCTTTTTTGATTCCTAATGTTAAATTAAAAACTGCAAAATGACATTTTTGAAATCATAAATATTAAATTTGTCATGATAGTGCTATTATGATTACATAAAATATGTGTATTTTTTAGTTAGCAATATATACTAAGTCTGTAGAGGTAAAATAGGTCTGGAATTTGCAGTAACTTAAAAGGAAAAGGAAGGGAAAGGAGGAAGGAGAGGAGACAAAGGGAAAGAAAGGAGGATGGATGGATGGATCTCTGTTTATCTTTCCTGATGCCATTCTTGCAAATGACCCATTTCATATTGTCCTCGGGCAAGTCATATTTTTGCCTTTTGAGTAAATCGTGGTGTGTTTTTTGTTGTTGTTTTTGAGATGGAGTCTCGCTCTGCCGCCAGTGCAGTGGCGTGACCTCGGCTCGCTGCAACCTCTGCCTCCCAGGTTCAAGTGATTCTCCTGCCTCAGCCTCCCGAGTAGCTAGGACTACAGGCACATGCTACCACACCCAGCTAATTCCTGTATTTTTAGTACAAACGGGGTTTCACCATGTTGGCCAGGATGGTCTTGATCTCTTGACCTCACGATCTGTGGGCCTCGGTCTCCCAAAGTGCTGGGATTACAGGCGTGAGCCTTTGCACCCAGCCTTGGGTAAATCTTTTAAATATCTTCGTTAAATTGCAAACTTTCTGATTTTATTACTTGTTTTGGGTGCCTGCCCATCTTTTCCCTCCCTGGAATCACAATGTAAATTGCATTTTTCAGAGTTGAGAGCCTCCCTATCCTCTATGAGATATTTACTTAGCTTCTGAAAACATACCTTCTTGAAGCTTTTGATTCAAGTCTAATTGTACCTGCACAGCCGTTTCTGCTTTGGCTTTCACAAATTGACTTATAGCCACTTTCTCCTGCAGTTGCTGTTATTTTCACTTTACCAACACACTTCCAATTGTTGATTAGAAATAGTTTGTGCAATGGCTCACACCTATAATCTCAGCACTTTGGAAGGCCAAGGCGGGTGGATCATCTGAGGTCAGGAGTTCAAGACCAGCCTGGCCAACATGGCGAAAACCTGACTCTAGTAAAAATACAAAAATTAGCCAGGCATAGTGGCACATTCCTGTAATCCCAGCCACTCAGGAGGCTAAGGCAGGAGACTTGCTTGAACCCAGAGGCAGAGGTTGCAGTGAGCCGAGATTGTGGCACTACATTCCAGCTTGGGCCACATAGTAATATTCTTTCTAAAAAAAAAAAAAAAAAAAAAAAAAAAGTTAATTCCAGTTATTACTTTGAAACTTAGTGGCTTAAAATAACAATTTAATTTGCTCGTTGTGATTTATTTTTTCTTTTTTTCTTTCTTTTTTTTTTTGAGATGGAGTCTCACTCTGTGGCTCAGGCTGGAATGCAGTAGTGCAAACTCAGCTCACTGCAACCTCCACCTCCTGGATTCAAGTAATTCTCCTGCCTCAGCCTCCTAAGTAGCTGGGATTACAGGCGCATGCTACCACACCTAGCTAATTTTTGTATTTTTAGTACAGGTGGGGTTTTGCCATGTTTGCCAGGCTGGTCTCAAACTCCTGACCTCAGGTGATCCACCTGCCTCAGCCTCCCAAAGTGCTGGGATTACAGGCATGAGCCACCTTGCCCAGCCTGTGATGGTTCACTTTATATGTCAACTTGACTAGTTAGGTCATGGGGTGCCCAGATATTTGGTCAACCATCATTACCCTGATTAATACACTCATGCATCTGCAAGTTGGGCTGGATTCATCCCCAGTAGCTCCCCTCCTGCTCCATGCCACGAGCTGGAGTGGCACAAAGACTGGGACCTGGAATCATCTGTGGTCTTGGTCACTCATGTCTGGCAGTTTGTGGTACTGGCTGTGAGCTCATCTGGGGCTGAGACCTGGAATGCCAACACATGGCCTCTCCATGTGGCTGCTTACACTTCCTCACAGCATGGTGGCTGGGTTCCAAGAGAGTCAAGCAGAAGCTGTGTCAGCTTTTCTGACCTAGCTTTGGCAGTCACAAAGTGTCTCCTGCCGCTGTCACAGGTCCATTCAGATTCAAGGGGAGGGAACACAGACCCCACTTCTCCATGGGAGACATGTCAACATCACATTGTAAAAAGACCACATGGAATGAGAAATTTTGTGATGGCATCTTAGAAACCCAATTTCCTTCATAGACCTACATAGCATCTACCTTCCACTTCTAGACTAGTCTTGGGGAAGTAAACCATCAGCAAGGCGAGTCAGTCTTGACAGAGGCTCTGCCAAAGATGACACCCAGCAGGTGTTCACATCACTGGAGCATCCCTCCAGGCACTTTGGTGCATTGGTGCCCACTTGGGGATTTGTATTTTGAGACACACCATTCATTTCCCCCACCCAACCACACAGGCAGTATTGGCCTCCTGCAATAACATCACAGATCACCATTTCTCTCTTCATCCTCTTCCAGTAGGCTTCCACCTCTGGGGACATACATTTCCGCACAGGCGCCCATCCCTTGGATTAATATGCCTCCCTCCCTCAGCAATCTCTTGTAAACATGGTATCGCTCTTCAAAGCCAAAGTCCACCCTGACTCACATCCTACCACATTCTGGGTTGAGGACACAAGAGGCAGAGATTAGAGTGATGCTTCTACAATCCAAGGAGAACCAGGGGCCACCAAAAGCTGGAATAGACAAGAAAAATTCTCCCTTAGAGCCTTCTAGGGTAGCGCGGCCCTGCCAATACCTTGATCTCAGACGTCCAGCCTCCAGAACTGCAAGAGAATGTGTTTCTGTTGTTTTCAGCCACCCAGTCTGTGGGGCCTCATTCACAACAGCCCTAGGGAACCAATACAGCAAGTCACGTAATCTTTCAGCACCTTGGCTTCCTTGTCTGTAAAGGGGGAGTATAACCACCTTTTTCACAGAATTATTGAGAGGTTTACATGAGAAAAGACATGTAAAGTCCTAGACTGGCACGTGGTATATCAAAATATTTGATAAGTAACTGAAGGGGGGGAAACCCTTCACTTTTCTTGTTTCTATTCTATAATTAAATGTCTCAGAAACAATTTCAGATTTATATGTTGATTTTGGGGGGGATGGGAGACAGGATCTTGCTTTGTCACCTAGGCTGGAGTACAGTGGTGCAGTCTCAGCTCACTGCAGCCCTCCTGGGCTCAAGTGATCATTTTGCCTCAGCCTCCTGAGTAGCTAGGACCACAGACATGTGCCACCATGCTGGGCTAATTTTTTTTTTTTTCAGTAGAGACAAGTTCTCCCTTTAATGCCCAGGCTGGTTTTGAACTCCTGCTTCAGCCTCCCATAGTGCTGAGATTATAGGCGTGAGTCACCATACCTGCGCAATCACTTATTTTCCGACTAGTTCAAGTACTTTTAATCAGTTACATTGTTTATCAAAACTGCCTGAGTGTCCCACATTTCTAATTATTTTTAAATATGTGGCATTTCCCAAAGACCAATAAAATTTTCTTCTTCCTACTCATGATAAGTGTTTAAGAAAATGTTTCCTCTCTTGATTTAAATTCTACTTTTATCCATCTTTTAAAAACAATTTTGTCACAGCAGTTAAATTTTTGATAGCCTTAATTTTGATGGCTAGACTTGAGATTTGTCTTGAGGAATATCAAAACTACTCATTTCTAGATCTTTCTGATAAAGCGTATGGATGACAGCTTTTACAGTACTGGCCTAGGAAACTGCAGACCTCAGCAAACAAGGTGGCAGGGTAGAAAGAACATGGGAGCAGTTGTGTGAGAGCTGTGCTAGGGTTAACTTCACAGGCATGTGTCTTTTAAGTTCCAAAAATCCAATTAGATAAAAAAACCAACTCCAATCCTTCAGTTAGTTACCTGGGACCTGGGATGAATCTGTTAATTACTCCATGCCTCAGTTGCTTCTAATAAAAATAAATGGTAGTGACACAGGATTTTCTTAGTCATTTTGCAAGATGCAACACCCCGCCTGGGCCTCACTCAACCACACTACCTGCTGCAATAGACGGCCTGCCCACTCAGCCTGCCCAGGCTCAGTCTGGCTTAAGCACTGGTCCCTCAGTTCTTGTCCCACACCCAAGAAGAATGAGGATGCACTGACAATCAAAGAGTGAGCAAGGTGGGGTTACTGAGTGATGAAATAGCTTTCATGGAGCAGGGACATGGGGGTGGTCCCCCTACTTGAAGGTGGGAAAGTCCCCCTAATATAGCTGAGTCTGGGGCTTTCGATGGGCTCAGAATTGGGGAGGGGCAGCCTGTAGGCAGTATTGGAAAAGACAAGATTTGATTGGTTAAAAGGCATTATTGAGAAAGAATCAATCAGGAAACGGTGGGCAAACAGGAACAGAAGTTCTGACTCTGTTTTGGGTTGTGGGCTTCATCCTGGACCAGCAGTCCGGTCTTTCAGCTTTCAGGCTGTTTTTGGCTTGAAGGTGGGGTTTTACTGGGGACCTGCCCTATATACCTAGGCATTTGGCTGCCTCCTATCACTATAGGAGTTGTCTTTGCTTTGGTTAATTTCTCCTCTACGAAATGATAAGATTGGACTAACCCAGGAGTCTTCAAAATTACCTAGATGCTTAACCCTTTTTTTAAAAAATGAAATCTTATAGAGAAGTTCACCGGAAGAAGTTATAAAGGTGAGCTGCTTTGCATGCTCAACAAATCCCCATCAAAATCTGTTGTGAAATGTCATAACATTTGAAATGCCAACATCTGCATGGAAATAAAGTATCTTGAAGGTTTCTAGTCTTGATATGGCCTGATAAGGTAAAAAAAAAAAAAAGTATCTCAGACTGAAAAAGTAAACTTCTGCCCCCTGTCGTCCATCAGGCTGAGATAATACAGATAAAGACAGCAGCAGAGGGAGCAAGAAACAGGTTCTCCAAGGACACACTGATGTCATATCGGGTTAAATAACCCCCATCTTTGGGTGCTTGTTGCTTTCTTACTAAGAAGCCTTGTTCTGGAAAAGCATTGACTATCAGAAGCTTTGCTGTTTGAAGTCATCAGGATTGAAGCATCTCAATTGCCTGGGGAATCCAAGTCTCTTTGAAACAATCAGCCTCGATTTCCAACCTGGGTACAGAGCTTCCTTTAAAGGGTTTCTGGGTGTGCCAGTTGGCATCTATCATAACTTTGTAGTCTCCAAGGACACAGACCCCCAGACTCCAGACCTGATGTTGACCTGTGCTCACAGCCCTGTCTGCCTCGAACCTGTCAAAACCCTCTTTCCTTTAAATTTCACCTACACTCCTCCCCTCCCCTAAGCCCTCAAACTTACCTTTGCTGAGGCATCGCAGGGTTCCTCTGGCCTCGGTCTTCTCTCCTTGCAGCGAGCCAATAGATCTGACTTTACCTGACTACAGTTTTGCACCCGGTGGTCTTTGATTGGGCTCAGGCCACACGCCGATCGAAGCAGAAGAAATTCTCCCTGGTCTTTACTATTTAATGCAAGAATAAGGATCAAACAGATCATGTACGTGAAAGCGCTTCACTGAGAGAACTATGCGTATAGGATTATTTACTGGAACTAACACTTTTAACAAAGAGGTTCAAATATAAGTGATTAGTCCTGACAATATATGTTTCAGGGGATATTACCCAGCTTCCCTGTTTAAACCCTATGTTAAGAGCATGGGTTTTCGGCTCAGCTGCGTGTGAGTTCAAGCTGTTATACTCTCGTTTACTGGCAGTGTACCTTTGATTTATTTTACCTCTCAGAGTCATTTCACAGGTAGAATGGGGATAATAATATCTGGTTCATACTATTGTTCAGAGGATGACACGAAAAGAGTCATGTTGTGCCTGGTCTATGAGGACCATTGAATATGCATTCATTCCCTACATTAACCACTCAAAGGGAGCCAATCTACATTTCATTTTGTAATGTCTACATTTCTCCACACCAGATTAGCATTCTTTCCTTGAAAAAGTTACTGTTTGGATAGCAGGGCCCAATGACTTGATTGGCAGCAAGAAGATAGGGTTAGAGATGGCTGTGGCCTGCCTACAGCTCTTTCAATGTCATTAGCTTTGAGCATGGTGGATAGTATATTTGGCTGGTCAGATTACTTCTGAGAAATCTTACAGTTGTTCTCCTATTCATGATTAGGGATTTACTCAACAAAACTAAGGAAATAATCTCATCTAGTGCTTTGTTCTGGTCTTTGCTTGTTGTCCCTGAAATTACAGAAGATGGCAAGAATAGCATAAACCATCTCAAATGCAATTGCTTAGAAAATTTCATATACTTTTTTTTTTTTTTAAAGAGACTGCATATCTTTTGTGGAGAAAAGGTCAATGCCTTATTCACAAAAACCTGATGGCAACCCACATCATCTTTAAAACATTAATTCTAGAAATACTAGGATTGAATTTAATGTGAGCGAACTTAGCTTTATGAGGTTGGTTTTCTCTGCTCATTAATTTCTTTGTCATGGAAATTGTTTAGCAGTGAGACCTGTTGTAACGAGTAAAATAACCACACAGAAAGAAATAATCCTGTTGTTTTTAAATTTAACAACAACTTTTTAGAGCCAGGTTTAGAAATGGAAGGAATCCAATGATTTGCAGAATATACACTGTATGCTGCTTTTTGCACACAGATTTTCTAAATTAGCAATTAATCCTATGTTGAAACTGGAGAGTCTTCTTGTTAAGTTCATATTGATTTACATGGGAAAATGATCAAAAGGTAAACCCATGGCGTGAGGTGCTTGAAACATACACAGAAAGCATTAAGGTCTGGGCTTGTGAAGCTGGGTTCGTGAGGGAGACAGTCGCCTAAATCAACTATTACAGAAAGGAGAGGAAGGTGTTGAAACAGAGGCCAGAGCAAGAAACACAGTTTGCAGAGAGGGCAAACTTTCTGAAAAAGGGAAGACGTTGAGCATTTTAGGCTTTAGAGTCCACATGGTCTCTGCGGCAGCTACTCAATGTTGCTGCTGTCCTGCGAAGGCAGTCACAGACAATGTCAACAAACAAAATCGTACATACAGACACTGAAACTTACATCTCATGAACTCTTATGACTCTTTTGATTTTTTTCCAAGTATTTAAAAACATTAAACTCATTATTAGTTTGAAGGCCATAGACAACCAGGTAGTGGGTTGGATTTAGTCTGCAGGCTAGTTAGCCCCAAAGATGATTATTGAATGGTTCACTGGAATACTTTGATAATATTTCAGTAGATTTTATGGTGTTATTCAGGTGGACTTCAAGCACGTTATATAGCCTCTCCTTTCAGTTGTTTATTTCACATTATAGCTATAAATTCAAGAGATGCAGGGGATATCTTCCCCTCTATTGGGTGGTACTTGCAATGCTGGTGGCATGCGGGAGAGGTAACATGCAGAGGAGGCTGGCCTCGTTTGTATAATATTAAGTAGCAACATATTTAGTTAAATAGGAATATAAATTAGACATCTATTATACCCAGGTCTGGAGAACAGAGCTCAACAATTACCTGCTCTGATTTAGGTAATGCAAATGCCAAACTGGTTAATTTGCTGGTTTAAATCCTTGACAATTTGCTGGTTTAAATCCTTGGAGTTGATGAAGAAAATGTTTGCTGAGCTTTGAACAGGTGCTGATACGATTTGGGTCTGTGTCCTCACCTAAGTCTCATGCTGAATTGTAATCCCTAGTGTCGGAGGAGAGGTGATTGAATCATGGGGCAGATTTCCCCCTGGCTGTTCTCCTAATACTGAGTTCTCACAAGATCTGGTTGTTTAAAACTGTGTGGCACCTCCTCTTTTACTCTCTCTTTCTCCTTCTCTTGCCATTTAAGATGTGACTCTTTCCTCTTCACCTCCTGCCATAATTATAAGTTTCCTGAGGCCTCCCCAGCCATGCTTCCTGTACAGCCTGTGGAACTGTGAGTCAATGAAACCCCTTTTCTATATAAATTACTAAGTCTCAGGTAGCTCTTTATAGCAATGCATGAACAGACTAACACAGGTGCATAGTGATTTGCTGGCTGCTGACCCTAAGCCTAGAGGATGTGGGAGTTTGTAGAACGGCAGAGCAAAGGGGCCAAAATGAGCAGAGCTGAACCCTTTGCAGTGAATGACTCAATTGTACGATTTGAATGCAACCAAACAGACTTGGTGAGTCAACCCACTTCCTAAAAGCAGTTGGCTTGCCAAGGGGTCCTGAGTAACTGACCAACCCTAAACTGACAAGCCCAGGACCTGCCTAGACTGACCATAGTCTGTTTTCCTTGAGACACTTTGTGACTTTTGTCTCTATGAGACCCTCGTTTTGCTGTGGACCTGTCTTCACAGTGACAGCACCCTGGAGTGTGTCCATACACAAGAAAATCCTCATTTAGCACTGTCTGTCCACCTGCAGAATCTTAGACCCTACTCCTGGCTAACTGAGCCAGGATATACATTTTTAAACAAGATCCTGGGTTGATTCACATGCACATTAAAGTTTGAGAAGCACTGCGGTACATCTTCAAAAGACGATGGTCTCAAACTTGAACTGGCATCACTCATTAAAATGTCCATCTCTGGGCTCCACCCCCAGAGTTGCTGACTCAGGATGCCTCCTGTGTGGCTAGAGATTGTACATTTCTAAATATCCAGGTGCTGCCAATGCTGCTGGACTGGGACCACATTTCAAAAACTGCTCTTAAAACTGTGAGTTGTTTTTCAAAAAGTTAAACTGAAGGCTTCATCCCATAGATCCTATTCTATGTTAGATCGGGCTTTCCCAGCCTTACCTGGTGATAGATACAACTTAACATTTGTCTCGGCTAGGCACTGTGGCTCATATCAGTAATCCCAGCGCTTTGGGAGGCTGAGGTGGGTGGATTGCCTGAGGTCAGGAGTTCAAGACTAGCCTGGGCAACATGGTGAAATCCTGTCTCTATCAAAAATAGAAGAAACTGGCTAGGCGTGATGGTGCATGCCTGTGGTCCCAGCTACTCAGGAGTCTGAGGTGGGAGGATCACTTGAGCCTGGGAAGCAGAGGTTGCGGTGAGCCCATATCATGCTACTGTACTCCAACCTGGGTGACAGAGTGAAAACCCATCTCAAAAAACAAAACAAAACAAACAAAAAATTGTCTTGTCTGTCGTCTTTAATTTTCCTTTATCAGAAGAATTATTTATTTGCCTCACTTTCCTTTGCTGACATGATTTTCCTCCCTCAAAAAAGTGGAATCATTCTTTCCCTTCAAAAAAATTAAGATTACTGCTCTTTAAAAAATATTATGAGCTAGACAATTTTTCTTAATACATTTCAATTTAATCATGAAGTGTCCAAGACAAGAAAAAACTCTGTGAAAACCAATGACTTATGTACCTGATGGTTTAAATTTCTTCTGGAATTATACATCTGTTCAAAATACAATCATATCTGCATTGTTAGAAATCTTTGGATAAAAACCAGATTATATGAAGATTTCAATCAGTCCACATCCCTAGGAAAGTAGAAAGGGCAGGAAATGATTAAGGGGGATTATTACTAATCTGATGAACACAGATTTGTGTCTTTCAGAGAGACAGAAGTGTCACTCTCTCCATATCTGTACCATTCCTACCACCTGGCCCTCAGTGGCATTGCTTCAACCCAAAGTCTCTAGGGGAAAATTCCTCTTCCACTTTTGGTTCTCAGTCATATAATTTCTGGGCTTAAATGAGTCTTGGGGCTGGGGAGAGATGATGTCATCCTTCCACTCCTCCCCCCACCGCAGTTTCATTTTAAGAGTATTGGTGAATAAGCAGGCGGTGTGGCTAGATGGCGGTCTGTACTCGGCATCAGGGCTGTGTTCGTGTTCAGCTGGCGGCCTTGGTGATGTGTGATGTGATAGATACACACATGGCTTGCAGCCCCAGGTGTGTCTGAGCTTGGGTTCATTTGTGCCTGCTTGTGTGTCCATCTGATGTGGCGTGTCCCCAAGCTCGTGGAGACGCCTGTGAGTCTCTGTGATTCATGGGGTGAGGCCCAGGTGTATCTGGGTCCACCACGCAGTAGGGGATTGAGCCTGAGTACCCAGGTGTGTTAGGGTGGATGTGACTACTGTGGGGCGTCCCCAGGTGTGTGAAGCTGGTTGCGCTGTGTCTGCGGCGGCGCGTCTTCAGAGGGCATCTGCGTGGGTGGGTCTGGCTGTTAGGCGGCCAGGTGTGCGCGTGGCCAGGTGCGTGCGAGGGTGCCGCAGGGGCGGGCGGGCCTCGCGTTCCGCCTGCAGGGGGCGCCGCCCGGGGCGGCCTGGGAGCGCAGGCGCGGGCCCGGCCCTGCATTTCCGCCCCGACCCGGCCCTCCCCGACTGCGCCGGCTGCCCGCAGGTGAGGAGCTGAGCGCGGGCTGGGGTCGGGGACGCGTCTGCTCCGCCCCCCGCGCGGGGTGTCCTGGGGCTCGCAGGGACTCGGGCTGTGGCTCCCTGTGCGGCGTCCGGGCCGCGGCCGCAGCACCCGGCGTCCCCGCGGGCGAAGGGGGAGGCCTGGAGCGCCGCTGGCGGGGCCAGCCGGAGGGTGGGGACAGTGGGCCCCAAACGCGTCCTCCCAGCCTCGCGATTGCCGAAACGGGCGGAGGGCGGCCAAAGCCAGGAACCGTCTCCCGCACCGGCGCTGCTGCTTCCCTGCAAAGGAGACGTGACCGCCCACACGCCGCCTTTCAGAGGACTCCGAGCTGAACCGGGCTAACGCTTCTCAGAAGCTGTTTTTAATTTTAAAGATTTCCTGTGTGTAAGGAGACTAAAAGCTGCAAAAGAAATCTAAAAACATCTTCTGGCACTTGTGAATTTCTGATCTAAGGTTTCTTTGGAGCCATTAGTGAAACTTCTGAAATTTTGGAGAAACTTACTGACTTGATGATTAATTATGGTTATCACTGCTGTTTGTGGGCCAAGGACAACGACGCAGGCTCAGAAGCCGACTGAGGTGTTTTTTGAACACAGCTTCTTGACACCACGCTTAGTTGATTAATATTGAAGTGATAAGAAAGTGCACTAGATTTGTGGCTTTTTTTTTTTTCTCCTAAGACGGAGTCTCACTCTGTCTCCCAGGCTGGAGTTGCAGTGGCTTGATTTCAGCTCACTGCAACTTCCCAGGTTCAAGCAATTCTTCTGCCCCAGCCTCCTGAGTAACTAGGATTGCAGGTGTGCGCCACCATGCCCGGCTAATATTTTTGCATTTTTAGTACAGATGGGTGATTTCACCATGTTGGTCAGGATGGTCTCAAACTCCTGTCCTCGTGATCTGCCCGCCTCGGCCTCCCAAAGTTCTGGGATTACAGGCATGAGCCACCGCGCCTGGCCTGTGGTCTTTTTAAAAAGCAGGTTATTCATTTTGCTAAATGTCCCAGGAGAAATTATTAATTAAAAACTAAAAGTGACCTTTATAAAGTGTAGGTCTTACACACACGAATGTGTCCTTATGTACATTTACCTGTAAATGAAGACTTTTCCCTGGCCTCATTCAATTTTTTGAATCCTCAGATGAGGGGCACCTGCAGTTTGCCCTTATTTCCCCAAAATGCTTTGTTTTCCGGAAACTATTCGCAGGAGAAGCCAGACTTTCCTAAATAAGCAGACCACTGTGCTCTAGTAGAGATTTGTATTATTAAAGTTGAGTTTGCAAAATTAAATTAATTTCTAGTTGGTGGATTTTTGTATGGAAATAATTTGGGCTAGTTGACTTTACTCACTGGACCCTAACTACTACTAGTTAGGAGAGGGTGGTTATCTGTGGTGATCTTGGATATCAGGTAGCAGTAAGTAGAATAGAAGAGGGATTTAAAAATGATCTTAGCTGGGCGCAGTGGCTCACGCTTGTAATCCCAGCACTTTGGGAGGCCGAGGCGGGCGGATCATGAGGTTAAGAGTTATAGACCAGCCTGGCCAACACAGTGAAACCCTGTCTCTACCAAAATCACAAAAAATTAGCTGGGCATGGTGGCAGGTGCCTGTAATCCCACCTACCCCGGAAGCTGAGGCAGGAGAATCACTCGAACCCAGGAGGCGGAAGTTGCAGTGAGCCGAGATTGCTCTACTGCACTGCAGCCTGAGCGACAGAGCTAGACTCCGTCTCAAAAAAAAAAAATGATCTGTTCATTTTTCTGTTTATTAGTAAGATTTCCAATCTGTGTCCATTCTTGAGGTGAAGTCATTGGAAAGCTTTGTACCAGCTGCGAGCCAGGGCACCAGCAGGCTGGTGTGGAGGTGTATGTAGTGCAGCAGTGCTTGAAGAGGGTCAGGACCCAAGGAAAGGTGGCAATAAGAGGACAAAATCATGCACTTCACAGTCCTCTCTAGAACATCCTCCATTTAAGCAAAATCTGTTAGGAATTTTAAGAGGCCTCAGTTAAAGATGGCCACCCAGTGTTCTGCTGAACAGGAATTCATTCTTCAGTTGAAGCTCTGTTGTCAGTAAAACTGCTGAGAACAGGGCAGCCGTGTTTAGGCTGTGAGGCCCCTGGACTGCGGAGCTTGCTCCATAAAAGATGTCATGATACTCCCTGAGATGGATTTACAGAAAAGACTCAGCTATTGGAAGTCTCTGGGATTGTATGGCATTATGAGGTAACAGACCTGGTAAATAGCTAGAATGTAGAGAAGAGGAAACCAGAAGCAGCGCGCTGTTGGAGCTGAGAGGTGAGTGCTCACTGGAGGGCCAGGAGAAGGTCAAAGTTGGACAGACCTTAAGCAGAGAGTGGTATGTTGTTGGTGGTGGTTTTTTTCTGTTTGTTTTTGAGGTTTTTTTTTTTTTTTTTGAGACAAAGTCTTGCTCTTGTTGCCCAGGCTGGAGTGTAGTGGCACGATCTCGGCTCACCTCAACCTCCGCCTCCCAGGTTCAAGCTGCTATTCTGCCTCAGCATCCTGAGTAGCTGGGATTACAGGCACCTGCCACAATGCCCAGCTAATTTTTGTATTTTTAGTAGAGATGGGGTTTCACCATATTGGCCAGGCTGGTCTTGAACTTCTGACCTCAGGTGATCCACCCAACTCGGCCTCCCAAAGTGTTGAGATTACAGGCATGAGCCACTGCACCTGGCTGAGAATAGTTTTTTATAGGCAGAGGAGTGGAAAGGTTGGCCAGCACCATGAGCAAAAACAAGAAGCTGAAAATGACAGAATGTTCAGAGAAAGGCAAACAACTGGTGTGCTGAGGCTCCACTCCGTGTGGAGAGGGATGCGGCTGGGGGTGGTGGGTGCCTGGAAAGCAAGGCTCTTGGTGATAACCTCTACTTTTTGATCAAGGTTCTGGTTTTTTTTTTTTTCAATATTTTTTGCTTCATTAAGGCCAATTTTAAGCAAATGTAAAAGCACAGTGAAGTCGCATAATGAATTTCCAAATATCTATCAAATGGACTTCACAAGTCTTGTTTGGCCATGTCTACTTTTTTTTTTTTTTTTTTTTTTTTGGTTGTGGCTGAAGGAGTTTAAAGCAGTTTATTCCAGACAACATGACATTTCACCCCTAAATTGTTCAGTATGCTTCTCCAAAGAGAGGGCATTTGCTTGTATAACCATAATATAATTATCAGCTCCTGATGAAATTGACAGTAATTCCTTAACATTTTCTAAAACCTAGTCCATGATCAAATTTCCTTGATCACCTCAAAAATGCACTTATTTTTACTGTTGGTTTCTTTGAATCCAAATCCAGACAAGAATTTGTTGACTGTTATCCTTTCATTTTATTTTAGAGACAGGATCTAGCTCTGTTGAGATCACAGCTCACTGTAACCTCGAACTCTCTGATTCAAGCCATCTTCCCACTTAAGCCTCCTGAGTAGCTGGGATTGTAGGCGTTTGCCACAATGCCCAGCTTTTTTTTTTTTAATTTTTTTAATTTTAGTTTTTGTAGAGTTGGGTCTTGCTATGTTGCCCAGGCCGATCTTTTTTTTTTTTGGAGATGGAGTCTCAATCACTCTGTCACCCAGGCTGGAGTGCAGTGGCACAATCTTGGCTCACCGCAATCTCTGCCTCCTGGGTTCAAGCAATTCTCCTGCGTCAGCCTCCCAAGTAGCTGGGATTACAGGCACCCACCACCATGCCCAGCTAATTTTTTTGTATTTTTAGTATAGACAGGGGTTTCACTATGTTGGCCAGGCTGGTCTCAAACTCCTGAACTCAAGGGTTCCACCTGCCTCGGCCTCCCAAAGTGCTGCTATTACAGGTGGGAGGCACCGTGCCCAGCTGTTGTCTCTTTCAGTCTAGGGCAGGGGTGGCAAATGTCTTTGTGAAGGGCCAGATACTAGCTTTTTTAGGTTTTGCAGGCCTTGTGGTCTCTGCCTCAACTGCTCAGCTCTGCCATTGTCATGCAGAAGTAGCCCGGGGTGATAGTAAATGGATAAGCATGGCTGTGTTCCAGTAATATTTAATTTCCAAAGCTTTTGTGTTTTAAAATCTACCCACAGGCTGGACTTACCCACAGGCTGTGGTTTGCTGACCCAGGTCTAGAGCAGCCTTTGTGGGTTTCTTTAATGCCAATGACTGTCCATGTTACTTGGTTGATTGCCTGTAGGGTGCCTCACATTCTGGATCTGTTGGGCTGCTTTTCGTGGAGTATGGTTCGGCCTGCTTCTCTGTCTCCTATATTCCTGTTAAATTAGATCTAGAGGCTTAATTAGGTTCATGCTCACCATTTTTGGCAAGTCTACTTCAGAAGTGGTTTGAATTTTTTTAAATCTAAATTTATCTGACTTTAAAGACTTGGAAACCTTCATCAAAGAAGCTCAACATTACCAAAATAGGAGCTCAGCATTACTAAAATCGGCTTTGCCTGATGGCTGAGGATACACTTTTTTCCCCCTACTTACTTTTCTTATTTGTAGGAGAGTATATAGCTGTTATTTCTCAAGGAGATCTTTTTTGACTTGTAATTTTTGTGGGTACCTAGTAGTAGGTGTATATGAGATACATGTGTAATAATAAATCCTCATTACAGGGTATATGAGATACAATGTATAATAAACCCTCATTACAGGGTATATGGGATGCAATGTGTAATAATAAACCCTCATTACAGGGTATATGAGATACAATGTGTAATAATCCCTCATTAAAGGGTATAAGAGTTACAATGTGTAATAATAAACCCTCATTAAGGGGTATATGAGATACAATGTGTAATAATCCTCATTACAGGGTATATGAGTTACAATGTGTAATAAACCCTCATTATGGGGTATATGAGATACAATGTGTAATAATCACATCAGGGTAAATGGGGTATCCATCATATCAAGCATTTATCTTTTGTGTTACAGACAATCTAATGATACTCTTTTAGTTATTTTTAAATGTACAATTACATTATTACTGACTATAGTCACCCTGTTGTGCTATCAAATACTAGATTGTATTCCTGCTTTCTATGTTTTGTACCCATTAACCATCTCCACTTTCCCCCAACCCTCAACTACCCTTCCCAGCCTCTGGGAACCATCATTCTCATCCCTATCTCAGTGAGTTCAATTGTTTTAATTTTTGGCTCCCACAAATGAGTAAAAACATTAGAAGTTTGTCTTTCTGTGCCTGGCTTATTTCACTGAATATAATGGCTCCCAGCTCCACCATATTGTTGCAAATGACAGGATCTCCTTTTTAATGGCTGAATAGTACTCCATTGTGTGTATGTAGCACATTTTCTTTATCCATTCGTTTGCTGATGGACACTTAACAAGGAGGTCTTGAGAACTTTGAGCCCTTTCTCTAGGTCACTGGGAACATTCCTCTATTCAAGGCATTCTTTGGCCCCTCAAGCATGTGGACTACATTTTTACACTGAATAAAAATATATTCTTTCATTGGGCATGTGCCCAGGGTCTGAGATTGCTTTCTAATGGGAATTAGGTCATTTATATTTGTGTCTAAGCCCTTTGTCTCTTAAACATTTAACTTTCTTCACTTGACTACTTCTTATCTCACCTCCCAACAGGACTGAAAACTGGATATTTGGTCCCCATGGACCTTCTGGTCACCATGTGAGGTGGACTTACTTTTCCTTGAGTCATTTGGAAGGACTGTGAAGTCAAAAGTTTTTAAGACTCTCGGGCTTACTGAGGTTCTGGATTCCAAGGTGACATTTCTTTGAAGAAACAAGCTTACAGGTGAGAACTGTTAGCCTCTATTCTAGAGTGTTCATTGCTCCGAAATTCTAGAGCACCAGAGGAAGTATGCTGACAAACAGTAACAGTTGGAAGCCCTTGTCTCTTTGTCATTTTAGTAGTGGGGGAGCCAAGTATGGTGGCTTATACCATAATTTCAGCACTTTGGGAGGCTGAGGCAGGAAGATCACTTGATCCCAGGAAGTTGAGGCTGCAGTGAGCTGTGATTACACCACTGCTCCAGCCTGGGTGGCAGATAATTAATTTTTTAAGTTTTTAATTAAAAACTTAAAGGAGGAGGGAAAGGGAAGGAAAGAATAGTAGGGAAACTGTATGTTCATTTCACATCTATTTTTCTATGGGGTTGTGGTCTTTTGATTTATAAGAATTATACATTGAGAATACTAATTTTTTGTCATATATACTATAACTATTTCCACCCCATTTTTTGTACTTTGTGTAATACAATCTCTAGGCTTTGCAAAAAATTTTTAATTTTACATAGTTAAAAATGTCAGTCTTCCCTTTACAGTGTCTTTGTGTTGTGTCTTGCTTAGAAAGACCTGCCCATTTTAAGGTTTCTTTTTAAAATTCATGTTAACACAGATAAAGGAAACTGTAATGAGAGCTGGGAACATGTGATTCTGAAAAAGACTACTGAAGGGGGAGTATTTCTACCAGAGAATATAATACCAAACTAATGCTGGCATTAAGATTGGCCCTATGTTGATAAGTGTTGAAGTTTGGAGATGAGTATTTGAGATTTCCTTATATCATTATCCTACTTTTGTACATATTTTACTTTCCATAACAGAGGTTTTTTGTTTTTTTTTTTTCCAAGAAAAGAATAGCAGGGGGAAATTATATCTTTGTCCCATTCGTTCATATTCAGCAGCTATTTATTAATAGCTATTCTGAACACTGAAGGGTATTATGTTAATAGATGAAAAAGGTACTGGAATTTCTGTTATGTGGGGCACCCTAACCTAGATACTAATATTTGTGTGTCAGACTGCCTGGCTTCTCATCCTGGCACTGCCACTTACTAGCTGGGTGATTTTGGACTTTTTAATTAAAAAGATGTGTGTAATAACAGCTGTCTGGAGGCTCTAGAGAGAATCTATGTTCTTGCTTTTGCAGCTGCTAGAGGCCACCTGCATTTCTTGGTTTATTGTCCCTTTCCCCCATATTCAAAGCTAACAACATTGCCCTTCTCCAACCTTGTTTCTGTCATCACATCTGTCGGATCTGATCCAGGACAGGTTTTCCAGTTTTATGGATTCCACAATTGGTTAGATTGGGCCTACTTGGGTAATCCAGATTAATCTCTGCATCTCAAGATGCTCACATCTGTGGAGTCTCTTTTGCCATAGGAGGTAACAGATAGGTTCCAGGGGTTAGGATATGAACATCTTTGGGTGGCCGTTATTCTGCCAACCACAGATTTGAGGAGACAAAAGAAGGTGAGTGTGGCTGAGTCCTTGGCAGGGACGAGATGGGACTGGAGAGGGAGCCAGGCAGAGAGGGTTCTGTAGGTCATCATAAGTTTTGAAGCTCCAACAGTAAGAGGAAGTTGCAGTCAGATTTATTGCCCCAATTCTGGAATCAACTGTTTCTCCAAGGAGCCCTGGTTAGCTGTTTTAAAGTGAAAAATGGTACATAGAGACCATAATCTGGACCTAATAGGGTGCTCACTGCTGTTGGATTGGCAGTTGTTTTTAAGCCATTTCAACAGACAGAGATAGGGAAAACCACTGTTCAAGATAAAATATTTCATGAGCTTGTTCTGGTAACATCCAAGTCTGTTTCTGGACAACAGCACTTTTGCCTGATGCCATAGAACTTATATCCATGCCTCTTTCTTCCACTCCACAAATCTCAGTTCACAACAACCCTAGCATAATTGATGCTTTGCTTTAGGCCTCACACACAGTCACTGCCACAGGGTTATGGGGATTGGGAGGAAGACCACAGAGGTAAAGTGCTGTTTGCGTTATGTCGTATCAAGCCTACATGCTGTCTACATGACTTCTCTCTTTTGCTTTTGACCTTGACTACCTGACTGAAATAGTGATTGGCAGGTTTCTCCACTATAAAGTCACACTTTCCCCCTCTCTTCATACTGTGCTTTGAAAGGAAGTCACAGTGAGCAGCCTGCACTTCTGGAGGGAGGAGTTATTTATGCTTCATCTCCTTAAGGGGAAAGTATCTACATGTGTTATTTGGAATTCTTCTGTGCAGGGGGTTTATCTGTTTTCTTGCATTTATTTACTCAGCCAGTTATATCATTATGGACTCACAGACATTTATTTTATGCTTTAGGTTGTAATCCAGTACTCCTTATTTTGTTCTCCAATTGTTCCTGCTTTGGCCTTTGGGAGCCTGTTCTGTTGTCTCCTGGGTCCCTTCGACTTGCCCCATCATTGTGGGCTGCTATGTTTATTTTTGAGCATTTCCTTGCTTTCCAGTATTGCTAGATGCCCTAGATTCATCTTGTGTATTCCCTGCTCCAGTCTTAGGTTCGGCCATTTCTCTAGGGAGCTCTGTTCCCCTCTTTTGGAGATGGTATTAGAAACCACAAGCTGGATGCTGGTGTGCTCATTTCTACTGCAGTGGCATTGCTTTTAGGTCCTCTCAGCTGATGGAGCAAGGAAATGTCTATTCGTGTACTGACCTGTGCATATACACATATCAGTAAATACTTCTGCATGGAGCCATCTGTTTCTCTGAGTTCACACTGCTGTCTCCAGCTCTAATCCGTTACCCATGGATCACTGTTGCCTTTTCCCTGCTTGTGTCTCACCTCCCACTCCAACAGTGAGAATCCCACTCCCATTGCCTGTGGCTCGTTTGCCTACTTGTTCAGTATGTCTGGGTGTGTCTCAGTGTCAGAATTGCCATCTTGCCCTATGGCAACCACTTAATCAACGAGAGCCCTATTTTTATTAATATATGTAGTTCCTTTTGCCTTTAGTTTTGTAACTGTGGACTGGGCCAACAGGTGAAACCGTTTCTTTGGGTAGGTTGAAATGAGGTCCTACTGCCTTGAGAATATCTTACCTGTCAGATCTACAGGGTGCAGATTCCATGGCTTCCCCTGGCAGTACTGTCACTTGTGAACCCTGGCTGTCATACTCAGCCTAAGCCAAGGCAGCCTTTGCCATCCTGACTTGACACAGAAGTGTTACTTAGTAATAGTGTTCATTTACTAGGGCTTCCATAGCAAATCACCACAAACTGGGAGGCTTAAGACAACAAAAATTTATTCTCAGCTCACAGAATCCAAAACCAGAAATCAGGCTGCTGTCAGGGCTGCCCTCCCTCCGGAGGCTCTATGGAAAGTCTTTCCCTGCCTTTTTCAGCTTCTGGTGGCTCCTCGGCAAGTGGCTACACAACTCCCAGCTCTGCTTCCGTCTTCACATGGCCTCCTCCTGGGTGTCCATCTTCTCCTCTGTTTCTTATAAGGATATTTGCCGTTGGTTTCAGGGCCCCTGTAGATTACCCAGGATGTTCTCATCTCAGCTTCCCTAATCAATGACATCTGCAAAGTCCCTTTGCCATGTGAGGTGTCATAGTCAAAGGTTCTGGGGATTAGGGCATGGACATGTTTGCAGGGGGCCTTTGTTCCATCAGCATCACTTTGTGATGCAGCAGCCATCACAGGATCAGAGCAGATCCTCCGGCATTTTTGGCAGAGTAAGACCAGGTGCCAGTCATCCCCAAGGTGTGTTTCTCCTGCTCTTCTACACCCAGGCGAGCCCATCAGGTCTAGACCTGGCAGGTCCCTCCTTCCTCAGCGCTGAGGGGAGGGTCTTTGGGCTGACAGGAGACATGGGTTCCATGCATGAATTCCATTAGCAGAACAGTGCTCAGAACCTTCTTTGATTTACTCCGTAGGGGCAGAAAGGGGGTGATCCCTGTCTACCCAATCATAACGGTCATGCTGACACCCCATGACAAAGATTAACAATAGAAAAGCAAAACACATGTGTTCGATCATGCATGACACAGGAGCTTTCAGAACGAAGGCCCAAAGACCCACAGTGAACTCTCCAGTTTTTGCTTAGATTCGAAGAAGGATGGACCGCCATATGGAAATGCGATTGGAAAAAAGGATGTGAGCTGATGGAAATAGGCCGAGTGGGGAAGCCCCGCAAGGCCTGTCTCCTCAGGTTCTTCTTGGCCTCTCTGTTGCAGCATTTCTTCCTTCCAGGCATGGGGCAGGACTAAGTTCTTTAGAATGTCCTCATTGTCCAAGTTCTTTATGGCCAGCTGTTATACCGAAAGGAGGAAGACTAGAGTAGTGTTTTTAGGTTTTATGGCTGGCTTTGGGGGAAGGGGTTCCGGTTCATGTGACCTGCCTTGGGGAAGAGGAATTCTGGATCCTGTGATTGCCTTGGGGGAGGATGAGAGGGGCAAGACAAACACAGGAGAAAGTGGGAGAGACTGAGCTGCTGAGCCCCACAACTCCTAGGCCCGCAGCAGCAGGCACTCCTGCCTCTGCACCCTGGGGGTGATTTTGCTGCGTCTGCTCTTTTACTTACTTGAATTTCATGTTGTTTTGTTTTGCATAATTAATTATTTTGCATACTAGGCCAGACATTGCTGGGCTGTGAGCTCTGATTGGGTGAGAAGCACGCCTTCCTCATTTGAAGTCCGCCATCATGCTTTCCACACAGTGGGCACCCAGTAAGAAAGAACTTCCAGTTAGTCGAGATTATTGATGTTCTGAGTCAGGCCAAAGTAAATTAGAGTAAGAAAGAGTGTATGCGGGAAAACTCCTCATGTGATGCTGTATTCTTGTCCATTTTTCAAATTACCACATCTACTTTCCAAGCTTTTGAGTGTTAATTACCTTTTCTTGCTGTTGTCATCTGTACTTGGGAGTATGAAGCAGGTAAGTTAATGAAAATTAATACTTTTACATCTCATGATGGTTTTATTAACTTACTAGCATTAAATGAGGTTTGAAAACTGTTCTTTGAGGCATTATTGAAAATAATCATAACTGCCTGCTTTGAATTACTCTTCCTCCCTTGATTTGGTTTTCTGCAAAGTTAGATCCAGATTGTAAAAGCTTAATAAAAACTTATAAGAGGAAATTAGTGTATCTCATAAATGAACAAAGAATGGTTTGACGGCATTGCAGGGAACATTTATAAAGTCACAGTTAATGTGATAATTTTAGGAAGAATTGTGAACAGCAAGATCTTTTACAACAGAAGTCAAGTAGACTCACAGCTAAGCTAGCAGTACCAGGGTTCTGGGGCTTGAGATCAGCTGGGATGTAACTGGGAATGTACTGACTGTGGGAGCTTTCCAGAAGCTCAGTTGCCTGCTTCTCACTGGGTTTCTCGAGCCTCTGTGTCACTTTCTATCTGGGCTAACTGATAGATACCTTACGCAAATGCGACACATTCTGGACTCTCGGGTTTCAGTGTAGTGGTGGCATAAGTGGATGTTTTTATTATGTAGAATAAAAACAAAATTGGCAGGATATCTGTAAACTTGTGTCCAGGGAGGCTCTCTCTCCATTGGCAGTGTTTGAGATTAGACCTGTAGAGGTGAAGGTGGTCGCTACTGTGGGAAGAAAGAGGAGTACACTTGGTGTTCGGCCATTCTCTATGGACACACAGAGGCCATTATCTCCCCATCAAATGAATGGTTTTCAGAGTCAACTCAGTGATCAGGGATCTCTTAGAAAACATCTATTTCCCTTTCCTATCTTTCCCTTCTGATATTTTAGTTGTGCCTGAGTAAATAACGAACCCCTGGTGAAGAAAGGCAAGTGAAAATATCATTCCCACCCTTAATGCATAACAATTAGGTACAAATTGGCCTTGAACTTGGTTCCTGCAGAGACAGAGACACATCCTAGTTGATGAACCCTTCTTTCCTCCCTACCGCCCGCCCTCCTTTCCTTCTCCCTTTCCTGCCTTTTTTTCCCCTTTTCAGAATTTTACTGTGAACATTTCCAGACATACTCAAAAGTATAGTAACCCTTGTGTGTCCCCCACCCGGGTCAGAGATCACTGCACCATACCGGCTTTGCCATGCTTGTTCTGAGTGCCCGCCTCCCTTTGTGTTTTGGAGTTTTGTTTATTTGCTTGTTTCTAGAAAATTTTGAAGCAAATGCTGGAAATCATGTCATTTCTTCCCCAAATGTTTTAGTATGAATTTTGAGGGTTTTTAACATAAATATAATTCTACCCAACAATGAAAAAGTATTCCTTAATATCTTTTAATACTGTGTTTTGATTTCCTTTTTCTTTTCTTTCTTTCTTTCTTTGAGATGGCGTCTTGCTCTGTCACCCAGGCTGGAGTGCAGTGGCATGATCCTGGCTCATTGCAACCTTCACCTCTTGGGTTGAAGCAATTCTCCTGCCTTAGCCTCTTGAGTAGCTGGGATTTCAGGCACCTGCCACCATGTCCAGCTAATTTTTGTATTTTTGATAGAGACGGGGTTTCACCATGTTGGCCAGGCTGATCTTAAACTCCTGCCTCAGGTGATCCACCCACCTCTGCCTCCCAAAGTGCTGGGATTACAGGTGTGAGCCACTGTGCCTGGCCTGTTTTTCTAAAACAAGGCCTGTGCAGTTGATTTATTCAAGTCGGAATTTTAAAATTCCATCTATTATATTTGGTATATGCATCTCTTGTCTCTTAAAAATAATTTCGTATGCCAGGCATTAATTAGATTCAGAGTGTTCTTATTCCTTTACCTTTCATTTTTAACTGTTTTAGAGTAGTTGCATGCTCTCATGCTTTCATTCATTATTATTAAGTTTACATACAGTAAAACCAGCTTGTTTGTACAATGTGGATAGCTTTAAAATGTGTGGATTCTTGTACTGGCCATCACCAATGGTATACAGAGTAGTCCCATCACCAAAAAGCCAGGAGACAGAACAAACCCTCCCTCATTCTGCCCCTCTGTAGTCCAACCCTTCCCCTCCTCAAACCCTGATAGCCCTGATTTGTTCTTCACCCTCGTATGTTTTGCCTTTTCCAGAATGTCATATAAGTAGAGTGATATAATGTGCAACCTTTGAGGCTGACTTTTCACTCTGACAGTGCCTTTGAGATTCATCTGTTTGTGTATCCTTTCTTCTCGCCATTGTCTGGACGTACTGCAGCGTGTGTATCCACTCACAGTTGAGGGCCATTTGGATTATTTACAGTTTTTGGTGATTTTTGAATACAGCTTCTGTATGCAAGTCATCTTTCATCTTTCTAGGGTAAATTCCTAGAAGTGCAATTGCTGGGATATAATTTTGTGAGAAACTTCTAGATTTAATTTCATAGGAAACTTTCCACAGTCCTGCACTGCTCTGCATTCTCCCCTGCCGTGCTGAGAGTTCCGGCTGCTTCACGTCCTTCTCGGCACCTTGTGTTATCAGTTTGGTGTTTCTTCATTTGAGCCATCCTAATAGATGTGTTATTTCTATTTTTATTAGGTTTTTGAAATTATAAAAATTTGTTTTTAATAATTCTTTTATAAATTATTGGATTAAATTTATGTTATATACCCATTATCAAAATAAATACTGGTTTTCTGATGATTTTTTTACATTTAAATATGGTAACTATACTGAAAAATAAAGTAAAGCCAGAATATTATAAGAGTCATTCTTAAATCTCACTAATTGAGAGATTATATTTGGCAAACTATTACAAAATAATATCTGAATTCACAGTGCATTTTGCAATGCAAGATCCATTCATTATATGCATTTCATTCCCGAGCATCTCATTCCTGTTTGACCGTTAGTGACTAGTACTGCCATGTTTGCTTTTGCCATCAGTTTTATGCTAGAGTGGATTGGTCGGGGAATAGTTGATTACATGAGAACAAACTGGATGTCAGCAGAGAGTAATTTGTTTGAATGCCCTTTAACTGCAGTGAACACCATTGGAGTTGCTGTTTGTTTTTTAGGCAGGGTCTCACTGTGTTGCCCAGGCTGGAGTGCAGTGGCACAAACACAGCTCCCTGCAGCCTCGACCTCCTGGGCTCAAGTGATCCTCTTGCCACAGACTCCCACGTAGCTGGGACCACAGATGTGCACCACCATACCCTGCTAATTTTTAAATTTTTTATAGAGATGGGGTCTTGCTATATTGCCTGCACTGATCCATTATAGGTTTTCTTTTTCTTTCTTTCTTTTTTTTTTTTTTTCTGGAGACAGAGTCTTGCTCTGTTGCCCAGGCTGAAGTGCAGTGGTACAACCTTAGCTCACTGCAACCTCTGCCTTTAGGTTCAAGCGATTCTCTTGCCTTAGCTTCCTGAGTAGCTGGGACTACAGGCACGTGCCACTATACCTAGCTAATTTTTGTATTTTTAGTAGAGTTGGGTTTCACCATATTGGCCAGGCTGGTCTTGAACTCCTGACCTCTTGATCTGCCTGTCTCAGCATCCCATAGTGCTGGGATTACAGGCATGAGCCACTGTGCCTGGCCCCATCATAGTTTTTTTTTTTTTTTAAATCAGCTGCTCTAATGTGTCTGTAGCAGCAGTCAAAGCTTGCATTTGAATACCTTTTTCCTTATTAAAACATGGTGAGCTCAAGGAAGAAAACTATTTGAAATTTTTGAAACAAAAGTCATGCATCTGTCTCTTTGATTTAGGAACAGTAGTTACTGGTCACTATTGGTTGAAAGTCTGGAGTTGACTCCTGGGTTAGTTACTAAAATGCCACTGTTAATGTTGTTTGTCATCGCTCGCTCCTCCCTTGTGATGAAACTGGGAAAGTCTCTGGGTACACAGGTCATTGCTGAGGGAGGTCCTTTTGTAAAATCAAGCCTCATCCATTGACTGCTGTGGTTTGGGCTTCCAGTTGGTGGTAGTATTTGAAAAACACAGAATGGAGGTTCCTGTCATCTACTTGGAAGAATAGTAGCATATCGGTTTTATTTTGTGACTTGAACTTCCCTGTTATTCCTTCTGAAAAGTTGCTGGAGCGTTTGACCTATTGATATTGACAGACCTTCCTTTCTAATATAGGGACATAACAAAGGAAAAACTGAACTGACAAAGGAAGACTGAGGGCAGACATCAGATGGGCTTTTGAGGTTGCTGTGGCTGAAGCCTCAGAGGCCACGTGCTGGGAAGATTTGGTTCCCGGTGTTAAAGAAATGGGATAGATTTCTTTCTTTCTCTCTCTCTTTTTTTTTTCTTTTTGAGATGGAGTCTCGCTCCGTTGCCAGGCTGGAGTACAGTGAATTGATCTCGGCTCACTGCAACCTCCGCCTCCCAGGTTCAAGCTATTCCCCTGCCTCAGCCTCTCGAGTATCTGCGATTACAGGTGTGCACCACCAGGCCCAGCTAATTTTTTGTATTTTAGTAGAGATGGGGTTTCACCATGTCGGCCAGGGTGGTCTCAATCTCCTTACCTCGTGTTCTGCTTGCCTTGGCCTCCCAAAGTGTCTGTTTTTTTTTTTTTTTTTAATATGTAAGTGTGATTTATTTATTATGATGTGATATTCTGGAAGAAGCAGTTATGTTATTTCCTTTTATTATTTCAGCTTTTATTTTAGATATAGGAAGTACCTGTGCAGGTTTTTTACAGAGCATATTGCACCCAGGTAGTGGCACAGTTCTCAGTGTGTCATTTTCACCCCTGCCTACCTCCCTCTCTCTCCTACTCCCCACTCTAGTGTCCTCCGTGTCTCTTACTCCCAGGTTTATGTCCATGTGTGCTCTCTGATAAGCTCCCACTTCTAAGTGAGAACATGTGGTATTTGACTGACAGACATACCTACCTACCTACCTTCCTTCCTTCCTTCCTTCCTTCCTTCTCTCTCTCTCTCTCTCTCTCTTTCTCTCTCTTGACTGAGTCTTGCTCTGTCATGCTGGAGTGCAGTGGCGTGATCTCAGCTTACTGCAACCTGTACTTCCTGGGCTCAAGCAATTCTCCTGCCTCAGTCTCCCAAGTAGCTGGGACCACAGGCACGTACTACCATGCCAGACTAATTTTTGTATTTTTAGTAGAGATGGGGTTTTGCTGCGTTGGCCAGGCTGGTCTCAAACTCCTGACCTCAAATCATCACACCCACCTCAGCCTCCCAAAAAGTGTTAGGATTACAGGCGTGAGCCACCATGCCTGGCCAGGCTTTCTGTTCCTGCTTTAATTTACTTAAGTGTATGGCCTCCAGCTGCATCCATGTTGCGGCAAAGGACATGATTTCTTCCTTTTTTGTGGCTGCGTAGTATTCCATGGTGTATATGTGCTACGTTTTCTTTATCCAGTCCACTGTTGATGGGCACCTACTTTGATTCCATGTCTTTGCTGTTGTCTATAGTGCAGCAATGAACGTATGAGTGCCTGTGTCTTTTTGGTAGAATGATCTATTTTCCTTTGGATATATACCCAGGAATGGGATTGCTGGGTAGCTCTGTTTTAAGTTCTCTGAAAACTCCAAGTGGCTTTCCACAGTAGCTGAACTAATTTACATTCCCACAGTGTATAATTATTCCTTTTTCTCAATAGCCTCACCAGCATCTGTTTTTTTTTTTTTTTTTGACTTTTTGATAATGCCATCTGGACGGGTATGAGATGGTATCTCATTGTGGTTTTGATTTTCATTTCTCTGATTAGTGAAGATGAGCTTTTTTTGGTATGCTTGTTGGCCACTTGTGTATCTTCTTTTGAGAAGTGTCTGTTCATGTCCTTTGCCCATTTTTAATGAGTTTATTTGTTTTTTGCATGTTGATCCTGTGGTCGAGGCATTTTTGGTTTAAAACTGACATATAGACCAGGTGCAGTGGCCGTCACCTGTAATCCTAGCACTTTAGGAGGTTAAGGTGGGTGGATTGCTTGAGCCCAGGAGTTTGAGACCAGCCTGGGAAACAGTGAGACTCCATCTCTCAAAACAAATAAATAAGAAAACTAACATATTAATTGACTATTACATCTGTTGGGATTAGAATAAATCAGTAATAGTAAAGGATTAGTAAGGATGTTATGTCCGTTGGACTCAAGTCTTTGTTTTGTTTTAAAAATATGTATGGGTCTCTTTTAAACTTCTGGCTTATTGAGACTGTTTCAGTGAAGTCACATATATGCACATATATTTCATGGGATGGGGGAAGGGGTAATGGAAGAGTATTGGGCCTTTAGTCCAGGGGTTTTAGAATACCAGACTAATTCACTTGCTGCTCCCTGGTGGCAGTGTAGTAAACAGTGCAGTTCAAAGGTAAGGACTTGTGGAGAGCTAAGTCCAGTGGACTGTGGGTGTCAAGAGGATTGTAGAGGAAGCTGGGAGATGCTGCTTCTTTCCCGCTCTTCTTGTGATTGCTACCTATGTGGTCTCAGAAAAATCATTTAGTTTGGTTGGAGTATGGCTTTCATGTTCTTCAACTTTAAAATGTACTTCCTAAACTTTTTCCAGCATTAATACCCTATGCTTCTCCAAGGGGGTATTAGCAAAAGATGCTATTATATAGCAAAAGATGTCAAGTTCTATTTTTTTCCTTTAGCAGTTGTATCCTAATAAACCCCAGATATTTATTCAGGAAAGCAGATTCTAGAGTACACCCTGAAACTGGATACAGATTCAGCTCTGGGCAGCAAATTGCATAAATCTACCTGCAGCACAGTTCATCATTAATCGGTATGAGGACTCTGTGTTCTTATGCAAAGCTTACATCATCTGAAAAATGTTTTTTATCCTGGTGTGGTGGTGTACACCTGTAGACCCAGCTACTCAGGAAGCTGAGGCAGGAGGATCCCTGAGGCAGGGAGTCAGAGGCCACAGTACACTATGATTGCCCTGTGAGTACCACTGCACCCCAGCCTGGGCAACATAGCAAGACACTGTCTCCAAAAATAAATAATGTTTTAAACATGAAAAACACATTAATTTTACCATCTTAACTATTTTTAAGTGTACAGTTAAGTAGTATTAGCTGTATTCACATTGTTGTGCAACCAACCTCCAGAACATCTTCTTGCAGAACTAAAACTCTGTATCCGTTAAATAACTCTTCATTTTACCCCTCCCCCAGCTCCTGGTAATCATCATTCTGTTTCCTGTCTCTATGAATTTGACTACTCTAGGTACATCACAGAAGTAGAATCATATGATATTTGTCTTTTTGTGGACTGGCTTATTTTGCTTTGCATAATGTTCTCAGGGTTTATCTGTGTTGTAGGATGGATCACAATTTCCTTCCTTTCAGCCTTTTCAAGGCTCTGTAATATTCTATTGTGTGTATACACCACTTTTGTTTATCCCTTCTTTTGTCAGTGGACACTTGGGTTGCTTCCACCCCTTGGCTGTTGTGAATACTAATGTGGTAACGTGCATGTGCCATGACATTTTTAGTATACTGTGCTGACTAATGCAGAGAAGGGCTTATACAGGTTTTTCCTGCACATAAAAGGTTAAATTTCATAATAGAGAACACCAGTCAACCATACGAAATAACTAGTGTATGGCTTTTTATCATAAGGACATTTATTATATCTGTGATATATTCTATTATTTAGTCCTTATGATAATTCTGTGATTTATCCTTCTCTCAGAGGGACTAAGAGTTATTGAAATCATGTGTGGGCCAAATGTGTATAAACGTACATTATCTCCATACATCATTTGAGGTGGGCATTATTATCTCCATTTGTTGGGAGTTGGAACTGAGATGAAACACCCTGAACAAGATCACACAGCTAAAAGATGGCAGGGCTTTACCTGACTTTGAAATGAAGTACATCTAGTTCTAAAGTGCATGCTCTGGGCCGGATGTGGTGGTTCATGCCTGTAATCCCAGCACTTTTGGAGGCTGGAGCAGCAGGATCACTTGAAGCCTGAAGCTTGAAACCAGGCTGGCCAAATAAGACCCTGTCCCTACAAAAAAAAAAAAAAAAAAAAAAAGTGTGTACTCTGCCCATAACACTTTCTTCTGCTGCACAGAATATACATCTGTGTTCTGAAGGATATTAGAACAATATCAGAGAATGGCATTTCTATATTATCACTAGAAAAACTGTAATACCTTTGCATTAAATACAGCCCTTTGAATTTTCCTTGCAAAGACACAGCATCAGTTTGGATGAGTTCATCTGAAATGTATTGCCAAGGCTTGCCTGCTGGGGGATTTTGCAAAATAAATCTCCCTACTTACAAAAGGATGCTTCTCACGTGCCAGTTCCCATGTATCTGAGGTTATCCTCCTCGACACTGTTATCTTCCCTTTTTTTTTTTCTTTCTTTCCTTTGGATTGGCAGAGGGCTAGGACTGTTGTCACTGCTCTCTGCTCCCCTGTCTCTTTAATGCCATGGTGTTTTGGGCTGGAGCTTTGATCTGTTCTGGCACTGTGTTTTCACACAGCTCAAGGGCTATAAACTGTCCTCATGGGGGGTCGTTTTCTTGGAGACTCAGCAATCTCTCAGGGAGGCCAATTGCAACATTTTCTCACATACGGAATTCTTAGATGAACAAGTAAGTAGTGATACATTATCGGATCAGGCATTTAAGCCTAAGAGTTTGTTCGCACTCAAGATGACATTCCTTGGGATTTTATAAACCTAGAGATGGGTAAGGACTCAGACTGCTTCCAGAGATGCATTTGAGGTCTGATATAATTTAGCCGTGTCCCACCCAAATCTCATCTTGAACTGTAGTCCCCATAATCCCCATGTGTCATGGGAGGGCAGGTGGGGATAACTGAATCATGGTGGCAGTTCCCCCCAGCCTGTTCTTGTGATAGTGAGTTAGTTCTTATGAAATCTGGTGGTTTTATAAGAGGCTTCCCCTTTCACCAGGCCCTCATTCTTCTCCTTGATGGCACCATGTGAAGAAGGACATGTTTGCTTCCCCTTCTGCCATGATTATAAGTTTCCTGAGGCCTCCCCAGCCATGCGGACATGAGTCAATTTAAATCTCTTTCCTTGATAAATTACCCAGTGTCAGGCATGTCTTTATTAGCAGCATGAGAATGGACTAATACAGTAAGTTCCTACCACAGAGAGCTGCCGTAAGGATACCCAAAAGTGTGGAAGCCACTTTGGAACTTGTTGAGAACTGGTGCAAAGGTTACTGTGTTATGCTTTAGTAAAGAGACTGGTGGCATTTCACCCCTGCCCTAGAGATCTATGGAACTTTGAACTACAGAGAGATGATGTAGGGTATTTGGTGGTAGAAATTTATAAGCACCAAAGCATTCAAGGGGAAGCAGAGCATAAAAATTTGGAAAATTTGCAACCTGAAAATGTGATAGAAAAGAAAAACCTATTTTCTGGGGACAAATTCAAGCCCACTGCAGAAATTTGCATAAGTAACAAGGAGCCAAACGTTAATCACCAAGACAATGGGGAAAATGTCTCCAGGGCATGTCAGAGACATTCTCAGCAGCCCCTGTCATCACAGGCCTGAAGGCCTAGGAGGGAAAAATGCTTTTGTGGGCTGGGCCCAGGGCCCATCTGTGCTATGCAGCCTTGGGACATGGTGCCCTGCCTTCCGGCTGCTTCAGCTCCAGCTGTGGCTAAAAAGGGCCAACATAAAGCTCAGGCCATTGCTTCAGAGAGTACAAGCCCCAAACCTTGGTGGCTTACATATGGTGTTGGGCCTGTGGGTACACAGTGGTCAAGAATTGAGGTTTGGGAACCTCTGCTTAGATTTCAGAGGAAGTATGGAGACACCTAGATGTCAAGGCAGAATTTTGCTGCAGGGCAGAACCCTCATGGAGAACCTCTGCTAGGGCAGTGCAGAAGAAAAATGTGGGGTTGGAGCCCCACACATGGAGTCCCCACTGGGGCACTGCCTAGTAGAGCTGTGGAAAGAGGGTCTTTCAGACCCCAAAGTGGTGGATCCACCAAAGGCTTGCACCGCACACCTGGAAAAGCAGCAGACACTCAACGCCAGTCCATGAAGGGAGCTGGGAGGGAGGCTATACCCTGCAAAGCCACAGGGGCAGAGCTGCCCAAGGCCATGGGACCCCACCTCCCTGGATGTGAGACATGGAGTCAAAAGAGATTATTTTGGAACTTTAAGATTTAATGACTGCCCTGTTGGATTTCAGACTTGCATGGGGCCTGTAGCCCCTTTGTTTTGGCTAATTTCTCCCATTTGGAGTGGGTCTATTTATCCAGTGGCTGTACCCTCATTGTATGTAAGAAGTAACTAACTTAATTTTGATTTTGGGGGCTCATGGGCAGAGGGAACTTGCTTTGTGAGACTTTAGACTTGCACTTTTGAGTTAATGCTGGAATGAGTTAAGACTTTGGGAGACTGTTGGGATGGCATGATTGTGTTTTGGGCTGTGAAGACATGAGATTTGGGAGGGGCTAGGGGTGGAATGATATGGTTTGGCTGTGTCTCCAGCCAAAGCTCATCTTGAATTGTAGTTCCTATAATTCCCATGTGTCATGGGAGGGACCAGTTGGAGATAATTGAATCACGGGGGGTGGTTTCCCCCATCCTGTTCTTATGATAGTCAGTTCTCACAAAATCTAATGGTTTTATAAGGGGCTTACCCCTTCACTGTGCACTCATTCTTCTCCTTGATGCCACTGCCATGTGAAGAAGGACATGTTTGCTTCCCCCTTGTGCCATGATTGTAAGTTTCCTGAGGCCTCCTCAGCTATGCTGAATGTAAGTCAATTATACCTCTTTCCTTTATAAATTATCCGATCTTGGGTATGTCTTTATTAGCAGCATGAGAACAGACTAATACAAGGTCTTCAGTAACCCCTGATAGCAGGATGTTGGCCAATAAATATAAAAAGTAAGATTGGTAGAAATTGCTGATTGCCACCAAATATTCAGTCTCTTCTTTCTTAATTACTGGTCCTGTTTTATTCAGTGACCCATGTGCCTAGTTATGATGAATGAGAGATAAGCAAAAATGTGTGGGGCTTCCAGGGAGGTTTTGAAAAGGAACCTGATTCAATTAGAAGTAGGGCCCTGATTCTCCCACTGCCCTGCCTCATGCCACCTCCTTTGAATGTGACACTATGGCTAGAGCTCCACCAGCCTTTTTCTCTCTTGAGGGGAGATGGTGGTAGCTGAGATTAGAAATTAGTTACATATGGAAGGATCAGTCAGATAAGTAATTGCATTAAGGCTAGTGGGAGCCAGGTTTCCCAGTGTCAAGAGAAGAGAGTGATGAATACAGAAATGCAGAAAACTGGAATGAATCCTGTGGTATGCATCGGGTTGAGTGCATTGCTGTGAATTCATGGTTTTCAATAAATGCAGACAGATACAAAAGTGACTATAGATGTAAAGGTGTAAAGAAGTGAATGTAAGTGTGTGTGTGTGTGTGTGTGTGTGTGTGTGTATGTTTATATGTAGATACAGGCATATATTCTGCTGGGGTAGGGGGGCTTGTGGACAGATGCAGCCCAGTGACAGTGAGCACACTCTGTACTCAGATCTCGGCATCTAAATGCCATTTTCTACAAGAGAACAAGAGCTCCTTGGAGAGAGGGCTGATGCCAGGGCTGGGACAGGGAAAGTCCAAGATGAGCCTGGAACATCTTGAACAGAAAGCAATGGAAGAATGAGGAAGACAGGCCAAGGGGACAGAGAAGCCTGCTGAAATTCACCCCATCTGTGTGAAACGAGACAATGTAAGCATCAAAAGAAATAATGATAGCATTGGATATAACAGGAAACCATAAGTCCATACAGATACAAATAAATAAATGAACGAGTGGCAGGTTTGATGGTGAATGAGATGTTGCATGGTTTCAAAGTCCCTCCTCATAAAATGCTTATCAACTATAAAGGGCGAAAGAGTAACTTCTCTGTGGAGAAGCCTGGCAGTCACCACCTTAAGTGATCAGAGTGAATGTCATCAATAATGGAGGAAGTTGAAGTCATATGATGTCTGATAGGAGGCAGTGAGAAGAACATAGCATCATTTGTGAAAGAGTCCTGCTCAAGATGCACCATCTGAATCTAATCAGGAGACAGCATCAGACAAAACCAAATTGAGGGACATTCAACTAAATCAATGGTCTGCAATCTTTAAAAGATCATGAATGCCAGAGACGGGCAGGAATTGTTCCAGATGGAAGGAGGCTAAAGGACATAGTTACATGCAATGAGGATTGTGCACTGTGCCCTTTTTGCTGTAAAGCACATTATCAGGACAGTTGAAAAAGTTCAAACAGTGTCTGCAAGAAGGTGGTAAACCTAGTCATGTATGCTGACACCCTGATGTCACAGGTTGCAGTGTGGTGAGATCAGATGTCCTTGTGGGAAACACACATGACTGTGTTCAGGGATGAAGGGCATCAGGTTGGCAACTAACCAGTGGTTTACTTTCTGAGCAGATGCTTCTTAAATACCCACCACACCCAGGTGCCAGGGTTGAGAGCTGAGAAGCATGAGTTCCTGGTGCCTGGGCCCCCAGCGACTGGAGAGAGGAGACCTCAGCAGGTACAAGGCCAGGGGCAAATGGCTGCAGTGTTCCAGGGTCAGCTCTGCCTCTAGGGCTCAGGGTCAGGGCCATGGCACCAGGAGGATGGTGTTTGAAGCAACCTGGAAACCTGGAAGCACAAGGAGGATTTTGCCAGGCAGGGTGCTAAGGAATGAAGAGTGAGAGGCCTTAAAGGCAGTAGCAACTTTGTAAGCAAAGAAAGTACCACAAGGCAGCACGAGGCATGGCTGAGCAGCAACTGGCCTTCATGAGGACGTGAAGACATTTGGATTAGATTGGCCTTCCAGAATATATCCACTGCTGAGGAACAAATCACCCCAAAAATTAGTGACTGAAAACAACAGAAATCATCCCACAGTTTCTGTGGCTGAGGATCTAAGAGTGGCTTAGCTGTGTGATTCTGACTTGGGGTCTGTCACAGGCTGCACTCAAGTGCTGGCTGTACTGCGGCCTTCTCCAGGCTTGACTTGGGGAGGCTCCAAGCTCACTTACCTGGCAGCTGGCAGGCATTGGTCCTTTCTGGCTGTTGGTGGAGACCTCACTTCTTCTCCATGTGGCATCTCCATGGAGATGCTCATAGCATGGCAGCTGGCTTCCTTCACAGTGGGCGATCTGAGAGCAGAGGAGAGCCCCCAGGACGGAAGCCGCAGTCTTTTTATAACTGAATCCCATCACTTCCTCTGGATTGTTTGTTGGCAATGAGTCACTAAACCCATGCTCAGGGAGCAGGAGTCACACAGCAACAGGGATGCCAGGTGGGGGCTTGGTGGGTGCCATGTGAAAGGCTGCTTGCCACACAGAGGTCCCCACAACTGGACAGGCAAGGGCACGGCCAGGCATGCATCTTGGAGAGATCACTCTAGCTTTGAGGGGGAGCAACAGTGAAGCTATCTGGAAGAGGATCACTCAGGATAGAATTGAGTGGGGAAGAAGAGGGGGCGTCATCATCAATGTAAAACACTTCTCAAGCAGTCGGGGAGGGAAGGAGGGTTGTGGACCTGAGTGGTTAGAAACCAGCTTCTGCAGAGAGGCTTTTGCAGGATCCCTTTGCTGTGAAACCTATGAGGCAGTGACCTCGTTTCAAAACACATTTTAAAGTTGTGAAATATCAGGGCTGTTGTTTTTTCGTTATGTCTCATAAGCACTACTTTGCCTTGACTGTCAGGAGTCAAATGTGCAAATGAAAGCTGTTAACATTGTCAGGTAGGTTGACTGGACCAGGCTTTAAAATTCAACTAATCCCTTTTGAGAGGTGACACTGATCCTTCAGCATGATGGTTAAAGGATTGTGTCTTTCCTTTTGAAATCTCCCAGTTTTTTGAAGTCTGATCTGAGCACAAATTACTTTAAAGAATGAGGTTTTCCCTGAGATTTTAGATTTTTAATTTTAGGCAGGTCATCACCAAGCCAATTTAAACAAGACAAACTGTGAATTCTGGGAGTAGAGTTACATATGCAGTGGTGACAAGGTCAAAGATTGGGAAGGGGAGGCGGCCATCCCCTGTGAAATACTCCAGAGAGAGCATTCCAGGTCTGTATCACAGCAGTCTTTTCCTTGCGTCATTGTGCTTGAAGTTAAAACAAACATCACAACCACCCGTTAAACCTGCATGTTCCCTGGGAATAGCAGCGGTCTGGAGTGTGGTTAAAATGCTGCTTCTGGAAGGGTGACCTGGGCCTCAGGCTTCCCTCCCCTGTGAAGTCCTGGCTGCTGCCGGGTTCAGGTACCCCCCTTACACCGCACGGCGCACTCAGAACCGGGTACTGCGTTATGCTGGTGACACCAGGTGTTGAAAGTAAAAAGTGTAATTTATTCCACACTTTTCAAATGGCCACTCCTGTTGCTTAATATTTATACTTCGGTCGACCTTGAATCATGAGAGTAAAACCATAATGCTCTTAGAAAATGTACACTCATCATTATTTAGGCAACAGTCTCAGAGTTATACAGAATGATAGGGAAATTTAAAGGGCAAATATGTACTAAACTTGGAAGGGCTTCCTGTTAGTTATCCTGAGGCTTTTTGTATTCTCTTCATTTTTATGTATTTGGTTTTCCTTTTTATATAACTTAGACAGTTACAGCATTTTTAAAAAAGATATGTGTTTATACCAATGTTCAATCTTTAATACTGGGAAAATTTGCTTTTCTGGTTCATTGAACTTGCCATGTAGGTGAAGGTTAAACATAAGTCTTTTTTAGGACAACCTGTGAAAATGAATGAGTGTCCCTTCTCTGTTTTTACAGTATACAGAGCATAATGAATCTTCTTTAATCTAAAAATTAGTAATTCAAGAGCATCACTGTAAAACAGAAAGACCCTTCCACAATCAGTGATTTTCCCAAAGGGTAATCGCCAGAATCACCTGGGGAGCTTTGAAAAATATCGTATTTTATTTGAAATGTAGATTCCTGTCCCTAACTTCTAAATTACTAACTCCAACTCTCTTGAGAGGGGCCTGAACATCAGTGTTGAAGCTTCACATGCATTCTGGGAGCTCAGCAGCCATGGGGAGCCCCAGCCGCAGGTCCCGCCCAGGGCAGCCACATGCACCCATCCTGCCCAGGCTTCCCTCTGCCCAGTCCCTGTCTTTTGGCTTCCAGTAGCCCACAGGGCCTGAGGGGGTCCCAGTCTCTGTTCCCTGCATACACCTTGGCTCATGCTCCTTGCCTGGAAGGCACCCCACCTCCTCCTCCCTCCTCTTTCCAGCATGATTTTTACCGTCCTCCCCAGCAGGGGCATGCCCAACTCTGTTGGGGGCTGCATCCAAGTCACCCACAAGCAAAATTCTTCTTCTCTTTCCTGTTCTTTATGACACTCTGAACATACTCCTTCCTGTGACAGTCCACAGATCATATCCTAACAGTAGATTTTATCTGTATCACCATTTAATTTAATTAATTAATGTAAAGACAGGGCCTTACTATGTTGCTCAGGCTGGACTTGAACTCCTAGGCTCAAACGATCCTCCTACCTTGGCCCCCCGAGTAGCCAGGACTATAGGCATGTGCCAGCATGTCCACCTTGGACCATTTTAAAAGATTTATTTACTTTTAATATAGAGATTTTTTTATTGAGATGAAATTCACAGAACAGAAAACTATGTAAAAGTGAAGGATTCGTGATTATTTAGTACACAATATTATGTAAACACAACTTCTGTCTAGTTGCAGAATGTTTTCCTCGCCCCAAAAGAAAGAAGCCCCGTCCACCCTAAGCATCCCTCCCATTCTTCCATCCCCTGAGCCCCTGGCAGCCCCCAGCCCCCTTCCTGCCACTGTGCGTTACCCGTGCTGGGTGTTCTGGATCAGTGGACACACATCACATGTGCCCCGTGTGTCTGGCCCCTCTTATTTAGGATAATGTTTTCAGATTCATCATAGGGCAGCATCGATCAGTGCATTCATTCACTAGGGCTCTCACAACCAAGTGTGCAGACCAGGTGGCTTGAACTACAGAACTTTCTCACAGTTCTAGAGGTTCAGAAGTCCAAGATCAGGGGGCCAGCAGGATGGGTTTCTCCGGAAGCCTCTGCTTGACTTGATTTATGTAAGTAAGATTATGTGGACTTTGCTGGCAATTCAAGGTGAGTAACCCTTTGATTTGCTTTCTTTGTTAGCACATGGCAGTGGGGGCCCAGGCAGGGGAAGGAGAGCTGTTTTTTGGGAGTGGTTAGGAGCTTGAACTCTGGAGTCAAGAGACCACCCAAGTTTAGGGCCATACTTTTTTTTTGAGGCAGATCCTCACTCTGTTGCCCAACCTGGAGTGCAGTAACACGGTCTCGGCTCACTGCAACCTCCACCTCACGGGTTCAAGCAGTTCTTATGCTTCAGCCTTCCAAGTAGCTGGGATTACAGGCACCCGCCACCATGCCTGGCTGATTTTGTATTTTTAGTAGAGACCGGATTTTGCCATGTTGGCCAGGCTGGTCTCAAACTCCTGACCTCAGGTGATCTGCCCATGTTGGCCTCCCAAATGTTGGGATTACAGGCGTAAGCCACTGCGCCTGGCCTCCTGCTTCACACTTACCAGCAGTGTGACTTTGGATGAGTTGCCTGTGCTGTCTCAGCGTCCTCAGAGGTAAAGCCCACAGGTGCTGTGAAGGTAGGTACAGTATATTTGGTCTGTCCCAGCATCCTGAGGTGAAACCCGCAGGTGCTGTGAAGGTGGGTGAAGTATATTTGGTGAATCACAGGTGCTACATGAGGTGCCAGGCATGATCTTTGCTGGTGCCAGGGTTGGAGAGAATGGTGTTCATGCAAGGAAAAATTTTTTTCTGTGCAAAACTAAGGCATATTTACAAAAATGGAAATCAAGTCTTAGCCCTCCACTGAGCTTAGCTGTAGAGAATATCTAGGGTAGTTTCCATCAGGGTCCATACAGGCAGTGGATAGCGGCTTGCCATTTTATAGAATAAAATTTCACAACTTCTGTGTACTTCCATTAATTTGAGCTTTAGAGTGAAGCTTGCAAGGTAGGCAAAATGAGCGTTTCTGTCCCCATTTAGAGGCACCTAGACCCCAATGAGGCCAAGTGAGGTCACCCAGGGGCTGCTTGGAATCTGGTCCTTTTGAACGCACTGTTGCACACAGCCTCTTCCAAGGGCAGGAGACTCTGCAGCATGACCTTTGAGCAATATTGATGACTTCCTGTTTGTTTGATTTCATTCAGAACAACTGTCACTGCTTCAGCCCACCTGTGCTTGGCACTAGTGTGCTCCTGGGGATCTCCCCTTATCTGGGAAGTGCTGGGGTCTCACTGGACAGAGAAGGAGATCCAGGCTGAGGTTGAGTCATTTGCCAAGGTCAGGAGCCCCGGCTCCCCACTGAGCAGCACCCCTGCCCCTCCAGGGTCCCCGGCTGGAGGAGTGAAGGGCATCCCAGCCCTTCCACTGCTGGGTTCTTCTAAGTGCAGGAATCTCTGCTGCATACATCTTCTTCTGAGGATGGCATTCTCTTGATCTGAGAAGGCAGCCAGGACCACTTTCTGGGTGTTTAGCCTGTGTTGCACATTTCAGAATCTCATCCCGGTGTTCATAGCCCCAGGTAAGACAAGGCCACATGTCCAGAAAAGCTGGGAAGACACAGCATTAGGATTGCTGAAAATGGGGGTGAGGAGGCAGGAGGCAGGACTTACCGTCTTCATCCATCAACCATTACCTTTATGACAGAAACAATTTCAATGTTTTTATATTTGCTCATTGCATTATTTTAACATTATTGGGAAATAATTCACATCCCATACAGTTCACTGTTACCAAGTTAGGTGTAAGCAGCTCTCTGGGGCCATTCCTAACTCATATGGAAATGTTGCTTATACCAGAAAATGATAACCAAAAGGAAATATAACACAAAATTCAAGGAAGGCTCGTAGATAATCTTTGGTAAAATAATAGCAGCGGAGCTGGAAATACTGAAACAGAGAGGTTAAGATGCCCAGGGAGTACTGTTGTTTGATGAGATTTAGGTGGGCATAGCCACAAGCTTCACCACGAATGCAGAGTCGGGAGCTGGGCGAAGAAGCGTGTGTTCCTGGGTTGCATAAGTGGTCTAGGAGGCGTACTTGTGATGAAATGACAGCCCACCATCCCAGGCCCTGGAGGAGACGCGCAGCCTGGGCTATCAGAGATGTTCCCAATTGCAAAGATTCTGACCCATATTTCCCCCGTACACATCCGTCTTGTTAGATCACGTGTGCTGGTTCTTTAGAAAATCACTCCATTGTACTTTAGGACGGCATGTTCCAGGAACACACTGATATCAAAAACCTTGGCCAAGAGTCTAGAGAAACAAAGCTAGATTTTGTGAGGGAATGGAAATGTCCAGAATAAAACCTGGGCAGGCTAAAGGGATCGCACAGAGCCCAGTGACAGCAGAAATGCAAAGCTGCCACCCTCCCCAGCCAGGAGCAGCCCCAGTGAAAACAATGGTTACAAACTCACAGGGCTCAATCCCTCGTGTAGCCCTCAGGGCTTGGGAGAAACACAGCTCTCACGGGGGCTCATTCCCTGTTAGCTCTGGAAGTAGACTTGAGTTAAGCTCCTGGGTAAAAAGCTAAGAAAGGAGAATATGAAGAGACTTTCAGCACACATATAGGAAGAGAGGAACAGATGGGCCTATGTGGCAAAGAAGAAAAGACTTAATGTTTCTGGAGCAACACACTGCAGAAAAGTGAGCCAGATCCTGGGGATCGAAGGACTTTGTTCAAATGCTGATGTTTGGGAGGGGCTTTTCCCCAAAATGATTCAGCTTTTTTGATTTACAGACAAAATTTGCTCATTTACCGTTTAAAGTTCAGTGCATGTTTTTTAAAGTTTCAACAAATTTTGATAAATATGTATCTCATATCATCACCACCACACTCAAGATGCAGGCCCTGTCCATCTCCCCGAAAGCTTCTGAGACCTTTTTGCAGTCAGTCTCCCTCCCCAGCAGCAGCCCCCTGCAGCCTCTGCTCTGCCCCCATGACTTGCCTTTTCCAGAATGTAATGGAATCATACAGGATGCCGTCCGTGGTGTCTGGCTTCTTTCACGCAGCTGATATGTTTGAGATTTATGCATGTTATTGTATCTGTACACTTCAGTGTGTTTAAGCGTTCTCAAGTTAATGGACATTTGGGTTCTTTCTAGTTACTGGCTGTTAAACTGGTATACATAACTGAATTACATGTAACAAAATCTTTTTAACAGCTAGATTTCTTTTTTTAAGACCTTTGTATTGGCCAGGTGTGGTGGCTCACGCCTGTAATCTCAGCACTTTGGGAGGCCAAGGCAGGTGGATCACTTGAGGTCAGGAGTTTGAGACCAGCCTGGCCAACATGGTGAAACCCCATCTCTACTAAAAATACAAAAACTAGCCAGGCGTGGTGGCGTGCACCTGTAATCCCAGCTACTTAGGAGGCTGAGGCAGGAGAATCGCTTGAACCCAGGAGGCAGAGGTTGTAGTGAGCCGAGATCATGCCACTGCACTCCCGCCTAGGTGACAGAGCAAGACTCCATCTCAAAAAAATTAATTAAAATAAAATAAAATGTATAGTCCAGTGGTTTTTTTTAGGACATTGTGCAGAGCTGCATTTACCATCATCAGCGCTATGCTCTCACTCAAAATTCATCACCATGATGAATTTTAGAACATTTTCATCATCCATTAAGGAAACTCCATAAGCATTAGTAGCCATTCCCTATTTCTCTCCTCTTCCATCCTCTTCATCCACCACCCCTACACCCAGCCCCAGGCAATTACTTGTTTTTGTTTCTGTATGTTTGCCTATTCTGGACATTTTTCTTTTTTTCTTTAACTCCTCTCATCTGACTGTGATGTGTGCCCTCTAACCAGCCTCTCTTCATCCCCACTCCCCCTGGCTACCTCAGCCTCAGGTAACCACCATTCTGTTCCTAGGAGGTCAGGTTTTTCAGATTCCACATGTGAGCAGGAACATGCAGTATCTTTCTATGCCTGGCTTATTTCACTTGACGTCCTCCAGTCACGTACAGGTCTTTACATGGATATATGAGTTCATTTATCTTGGGTCTGTTCCCCAAAGTGAAACTGCTAGGTTGTATGGTAAATATATGTTTAACTTTATAAGACACTGTCAAACTGTTTTCCAGAGCTGCTGTACCATTTTGAATTCCCAGAAGCAATGTATGAGAATTTCAGTTACTCTACACCTTGCCAACACTTAGTACTAACGTCTTTTCAATCTTACCATGCTAATGGTATCTCTTTGTGGTTTTTATTTGCATTTCCCTAATAACTAATGATAGCCTCTATCTGTTCATGTGCTTACATGAGATTCATAGGTCTTTGGTGAAGTGTGAGTTTAAATCCGTTGCCCATTTTGTTTGGTTTTGGGTTTTTTGGAGATGTGGTCTTGCTTGTTTCCAGGCTGGTCTCTAACTCCTGGGCTCAGTCCTCCTGCCTCAGCTTCCTGAATAGCGAAGACTACAGCACCCAGCTGTTTTGCCCACTTTTAATTGAGTTGTTTTTCTTCTTCTTGAGGTGTAAGAGTTCTTTGCGTATTTTAGATAAAAGTCCTTTATCTATTTTGCAGATAATTTTTCTGTCTACATTTGCCTTTTCATTTACTTACCTGAGACTTTTGAGAGCAGGTGTTTTAAATTTTGAAGTCAAAACTTATTAGTGTTTTCTTTCTATTTGTGCTTTTTGGGTCTTATCAAAAGATCTTTTTTTTTTTTTTTTGAGATGGAATCTTGCTCTGTCACTCAGGCTGGAGTGCAGTGGCACAATCTTGGCTCACTGCAACCTCCGCCTCCCAGGTTCAAGTGACTCTCCGGGCCTCAGCCTCCCGAGTAGCTGGGACTACAGGCGCGTGCCACTAAGCCTGGCTAATTTTTTTTTTTTTCGTATTCTTAGTAGAGATGGGGTTTCACTATGTTAGCCAGAATGGTCTCCCATCTCCTGACCTCATTATCCGCCCGCCTTGGCCTCCCAAAGTGTTTGAATTATACAGGCATGAGCTACCATGCCCGGCCAAAAGATTTCTTTTCTAGAAGGTTTAACTCTTGCATTTGGATACATTTTGAGTTAATTTATGTATAGGGAGTGAGATAAGAGGTTTTTAAAAATCTATTTTTCTGCATATGGATAAGCAGTTGTTCTAGCACCATTCGTTTAAAAGACTGTAGGTTCCACATTGAATTACTTTGGCACCTTTATTGAAAACAGTTGACCCTACAGTGGGGGTTTACTTCTGGACTCTGTTGCATTGATTTTTTAATGTATTTTTTTAATTGAAGTAATTCACACACCATAAAAGTCACCACTTTAAAGTGTACAAGTAAGTGGGTTTTAGTATATTCACAAAGTTGTGCAGCCTTCACTACTAATTCCACATCACTTTCATTATCCCAGAAAGAAATGTTCCATTAACCTTAATGCATATCTTTTCTCTAATTCCGCACTATCTTGTTTATTGAAACTTTGTAGTAAGTATTGAAATAGAAACTTTGGGCTGGGCATAGTAGCTCACACCTGTAATCCCAGCCCTTTGGGAGGCTCAGGCTGGTGGATCACTTGAAGCTAGGAGCTTGAGACCAGCCTGGCCAACATGGCAAAACCCTATCTCTACCAAAAACTTAAAGAAAAAATTAGCCAGGCATGGTGGTACACGCCTGTAGTCCTGGCTGCTTGGGAGGCTGAGGCATGAGAATCATTTGTATCTGGGAGGCGGAGGTTGCAGTGAGCCAAGATTGCACCACTGTACTCCAGGCTGGGTGACACAGCAAGACTCTGTCTCAAAAAAAAAAAAAGAAACTTTGTTTAGCTTTTCTTTTATTTTCTATATATATATATATATATATATATATATATATATATATATATATATAATTGCACTTTAGGTTCTGGGGTGCATGTGTGGAACATGCAGGGTTGTTGCATAGGTACATACATGGCAATGTAGTTTGCTGCCTCCACCTCCCAGTCACCTAAATCTGGCTTTGCTCCCCATGTTATCCCTCTCCAACCTCCCTACCCTTCGCTGTCCCTCCCCTAGTCCCCCACAACAGACCCCAGTGTGTGATGCTCCCCTCCCTGTGTCCATGTGTTCTCATTGTTCAACACCTGCCTATGAGTGAGAACATGTGGTATTTGATTTTCTGTTCTTGTGTCAGTTCGCTGAGAATGATGGTTTCCAGATTCATCCACGTCCCTACAAAGGACATGAACTCATCGTTTTTTATGGCTGCATAGTATTCCATGGCGTATATGTGCCACATTTTCCCTGTCTAGTCTGTCATTGATGGGCCTTTGGGTTGGTTCCAGGTCTTTGCTATTGTAAACAGTGCTGCAGTGAACATTCATGTGCATGTGTCTTTATAATAGAACGATCTATAATCCTTTGGATATATACCCAGTAATGGGATTGCTGGGTTGTTTAGCTTTTTCAG